>JAARMF010002806.1:0-24339 GCA_022844705.1 Toxascaris leonina
GGTAACAGCAGCAGTAATAATAACAGCACTAAAATTGACAATGATAGTCATGCCATCGTATGAATGGAAATAAATAGCAACAATGGTTGCAGTTATAATCAGAACAATTATACTCGTTATAGTGGCTGTAATAGTGACGAATTACACTGATAACGACCATAACAGCCGTTACGTGATAATAGTGATAACAGTTGCAGCTGTTATCCTCACAAATATAGTTATGGCAATGATGGTTTTGTGCTATAATGGGGACAATAATGCAGCATTCACAATGATGACGAGTGTAGTCACGGTGTATTGCTGCATTCATTTGCTAAGCTTCCTTACGATGTTTTCCAATATCAATTTACGCATCTTGATGTGAAACTATCACACTGCAATGAACTGTAACAAGCATATAATCCCGTTCCGATTCAAGAGGTTAGGGTGATGCATACACAAGAGAAGAGAGACGACGTCCCACAGAAGTACAAAACAGTGCGAAATTGTGGATGTAAAAGGTTTATATCCTTCAGAGCGAATATTTGGATTTGGATTCGCCTCCGTCTTTGCGATATTCTGCTTCGTTTTGCTCCTTTTCGCCTCGATCACGCTTTTTTTCTTTTGTATCTTCAATAATGAGTGGATTATCGGCTATTATTGGAGTGGGAAGTAATAACGAGCAACACCGACCTCCTCCAATCGTTTCAAAAAGCCTATCGCAGTGCAAATTTTTTCATTGTTTTTCAACTGAGACAATAAAAATATGCTTCATTACAGATTGTTGGCTTATCTTCGCTACTCAGAATGTACTTACTGCGGAGTGCAACATTTCTATATGTCATCTCCCATACGTATGTTATTGCATTCTTTTGATATGTGAACGAATGTGAACTAATTGCTTTCTTATCAGTTAGAATTGTTTCGGTATAGAAAGCGAACAGTGAAGTGTTCTATAAGAGTAATTTCATGTCGACACTGTTCCGATTCCTCATACTATGACTCATCTAGAAAGAATTCTCGTTGGAATGAAAATGATAATAACAGCGCTTTTCTCACTTTCAAAAGA
This sequence comes from Toxascaris leonina, assembly GCA_022844705.1. Classification (NCBI taxonomy): domain Eukaryota; kingdom Metazoa; phylum Nematoda; class Chromadorea; order Rhabditida; family Ascarididae; genus Toxascaris; species Toxascaris leonina. The sequence continues at coordinate 1,049 of JAARMF010002806.1, forward strand.
AATCACTCCATCTTAAATGTCGTCTGAAGTTTCATTTGAAGACAGTAAGCAGGTAGAGTTTTTTTTTTTGCTGGAGTGTAGCACTTTTTAGTGAGCACACTGTCCGATCTGAGTTATACAAATGAATGCATAGTTGACATTGCTCTATAATGAGGAAATAATTTTTTATATTATTGTGGTTACTGCATCAGTTTAGTAGTCCAAATTGCTGTTTCCTCATTGTCTTAGACAAAATTGAATGCACCATTTTGTGTTGAATATAACCACTCTTACCATTATGTACAGTTTTGTTGCTTGAAGAAAGAGCAAATTGAAATCGCATAGGATGTTTTAAGAAACGGCAATAAACACCAAACAGTGTGACATTTCCTGCGTAGATAGTGTAACTTCCATCTTGAACGAGCATTCTCCTATTGAAGCGCTTCTTCAAAACACTCAGTATTTCGTGCTTCTTTTCCTAGAATTCTTATGAAATGGTTTTGCTTTGCCACACCTTCCTTCTCTCTGCTCTTCTTCTACCAGTAGCAGTAGATAATGTGAAAATTGTATGTATTCCGAAGGGGCGACTTTCAAAATCACATTTTATATGGAAAGCGGAATTCGCACGCATTCTGGCATAGAAAAATTCCTTTCTAACAGAATACACAAAATAAAGTCATATCGTGACTTGCATGATCCTCTTTATGAGACTTCAACCTGAAAGTAATCTTAAAGAAATATACCCCCTCCTCACTCCAATTCTCGTTCATTTTGCTGTTCTCCAACGCGCACGTTGGTTTTCAACATTTTGAATCATCAACGGCACAGAATATTGCTTATGAATGACAGATTATGCTTCTAAAAGATATAAAGTTGCCCGTTTGGGGTCAATTTGATAGCTGCGTTGAATGATTCATGCAGATATAGAAATCGCCTTAATCAATATGCCCGTTTTGATGCAACGCCTACTGCAGATACCTGATGGTATGTCTTGTGATGCTGGTAAGCCTTCTGCGCAATTTGTTTGGTGGCAGCGAAATGATGTCCAGATATCTCTTTTCAAAGAATGAAGTGATCAAATTCAACACGCCGCCTTTTTGCTGCTGTTGCAAGTGTTTACCCACATTGCCACCGACTGAGTAAGTGTTTATTTTTATTTGCTTATTTATTTTATATTCGTGAACACGTATAAATCATAAATCCACTGTTTGCTGTGCAAACACACAAAATTCTCGCGCCGTAAACAACATTAAACTATGTGACAAACCATCCTCTATAGAGGCAGATCCGAACAGTGGTTTCCTCATATGCGAGATTGGAATTTGCTGCAAATCGTCTATCTCTCACATGAGCCACTGGTTCCTTTATACGGATCCCATGTTCGCCTAGGAAACAGTGGTCTTGGGGTTTTCGGGTTCCCATACGGGCATTGGATAACTTGAGATAAATCGTCAGGGCGATATGCTGTACATTCTTTAGGTGACTTACGATTCGTCTGTGGGAACTGAATCCTCACTCTATCAGAAATCGCAGTCAAAAAGCTGACTCTTCTTGCTCATATGTCGGGGTCATCCAGTGCCAATTGTTTCTTTTTCTGAAGTCCTATTTCCAAGCTTCCTTGTTTTTGACACCTGCGTCTTTCTATGAGTCATAAAGAGAACGGCCGTCATAAGAAGAAGAATGTGCCAGAAACGACAGCAGCATAAATACTGCAGCACGTTACTGTTTTTTCAGTGATACCTAAAAACAGTTTCAGCCCGAGAATTAGCATTTCTCAACTTCTATTCCCACATGTACCAACGTCGCTAAAATTACTTCGCATTTTCACAGGTTGCTTCACCTGGAGCCAGCCTCTCTTATTAATTTTTGGCTATCAATCCTTCTCAAAAGGAATTGAATTGAAGAGGCATCAGGTTGCTCAGTTTCTCTCTAGTGTGGTGTCCGCGAGTTGAGAAGAATATTTGAGAAAGCGTGGCAGCNTGTTTGAGAAAGCGTGGCAGCGATGTCATGGCTTTCTAAGTGCAACAGCTGATGAAATTATAGCGAAAATCTGGGCAGATGCTACATTTTTTTTCTTCAGCATTTCTTAATTCCCTTCTCACTCGTCTGCTTCATGATGACATCATTCACCGCAGTGGCGAAAATTCATCACGTAATGCATAATTTTCTTTGACAGAAATGATGCTGTAGTATCAGTTGTTTCAGTCCACGTCCATTTCTCTTTTACTGCTCCTGCACTTCAATGTTACTGCTTTTGCAACACTTACAATGATGCTACCGTTCCAGTTCTACTCCCATTCTGACGATCTCTGGAGTTTTGAGTCGAATCGAATAAAACTGCACTTATGATTTCCAAATTGCCCTTGTTGACCCAACTTCTATGTTTTCAGGAGAGCATTACGACATGTTGCTTGGCTGACGTTACAGTCACCAATCGTGAGAATTGTCGCAGAAATTATCAATGGAGTCTCATTCTTCGAGCAAAGCGCTTACGCAGAGTAAGAAATTCGTATCTTCACCTTGGATAGACATTTACTCAGAGGAGAAAGTGACGGGTGAATGGGGCGCTCTCTCCACTTACATTGCTGAGTAATCTAACATTTAACAACGAAGAAGATTTTTAATTCCCTTGCAAATGCGCATTCGAAAAGTGGATCACTGCAGCGTTCTATCTACGCAACCTTTTTTATAGCACTTTTAAGTGCAGAATCATCTCAGATGCAAGTATAGTGTGTGGTAAGCTTAATATATGTCACTACTTGACCTCTTGCATAATCTAACACGTTAACTGATCGATAAGGAATCAGAGGTGTTCAAAACTGAAAAATAACCTGCGCACCTTTCATACCACATTGCGGCGGCCAGGTCAGAGCCAATTTTTCACCGGAGATTTATATTAACGGTCGAGTCAATCAAAATATGGCGCGCTATTCAGCATATTCGATCTTCTGCTATATGCTTGTGTGATTAGCAGCCAAGGTGAGTGGGATGCTAAGTGCATATCGTGTGAGCTCCGCTGCCACGTTTCACTACTTTTTCTAATATAGAATGTGGAGTCCTGCAAGGTGAATTTTGCCGCCTAGCAGCATCATTAAGAGATGTAAATATCGCTGAATTTCGAAGGAACCTATGTTGAATTTTAGGTTGTGTGCTATATGGGAAGTGTTCTCACTCGTCGGTTTATTCGTCATCACTCCGAAACTTTGCTCACTAAACAATGCTGTTATGCAACCTTATTTGCTAAGGAGGGATTAAGTAGGCTGCGAACAATTTCGATATTTTCCATGAATTTCGCGGTGATCTTGCGGACGAGCAGCATCCTAGTACGTTGCTTGCTGTTTCACTCACTGCTAAATTACGCCACTTCAATGAAAGGTGTCATCGTATCAAGCAAACTCTTTGCAGGGTGGCTGTATTCACGAATATAATCGAAGTTATCTCAATGATTTCCGCACTATATGGCTGCAACATCATTATGAATCTCGGCCTGGTGAGTAGCACAGCAAGATGATTTTATTTAGTTAAACACTGCATCCTCTCTTGAGTGCGCAACTGTTCAGTTTATGATTGTATATTAAATTTTGGTCGAACATTGAAATTATATATGTGAATATTCGGCAGTCATCCTTCTTACATCATTGCTCAGCTATGTTCGGCACTTCTGCCTACAAGCTTATGAGAGGGAATTTGTCATGTTGGTGGCACAAAAATTTTGGAGAGAAATTCAGATAGGCGGAAAAAGCTTATTTGCTGTTTTCAGACTAGGAAACAGATCAACCAAATATTCATTTAATGTTAAACTCTGGCACTGAGGGGTCCTGGAGTATTATATTCACTGGGAGCGTTCCACAACACTGGTAATATAGTTTGCGGTGTGACAAATATCAGCAGCATTTCAAGCAATCGCCATTCTGATTCTAAATTGCCTATTGGCAAGTAGAATGTGGAGCAGATGATATTTCACCATTCCTTCGTCGTTTGCCTTTAGCTCTAGACATACCCAAAACGAACCATTTTTATTCTGCTATCAGCAGCAGATGCTTTCCAATGTTCGTATTTGGTGAAGAGAGCTTATAACGCCACGCGATTCTCCCATTTGAACAGTTGAATGAAATGAACGAAGCGTTGCGTTCAGCGATTTGTGCATAAGTCTCGCAGCTACCTGGACTGCTATCATGTTGATAAAACGAGCAGCACACGTACAGTTCTTTCAGTGACCCATATGTGCCACCGCTAAAGAACTGTCACCATTCTGCGCAAGCATGGATGCTTTAATACTACGCATATTTTGTCCTTTTTGTTAACCGTGTATATGCTGATATTCCGACTCCACCATCCTCAACTGGCAATGAAATCAGTGTAATATGCTACAGAAGATGTTTATTGCAGGAGAAGCAGGCACCCTACCGTATGAAAGTTGTATTCCAGTGTGTTAATCTCACGCAAGTATTCCTCACTCTTCAGAAGTTCATTTTCGATATGTGTGGCAAATATGACGCCTTCAGCGATTCAGCGCTTATGGGATCAGCCACAAAAGCGATGTGTAGGTGTTATTCGAAGGCTTCGTAAAAGCTTCTGTCAAATAAAACATCGCAATATCGAAGAGTTTGACGAATGAGATTTCGAAGGCGAATTGGGCATCGTTGATTTGTGACAAATGAAAAGTTCCACAAGTGGCATCTACACTTCTGCCTTCCCGTTTTCTGGGCGAATACCTCCGTGGAATGAGTGACTCACTCAGCGCATTTTCCAATGTTGCCAAATTCTTTGACTTTGAAATTTGCGCAGCTGAGTTCCCCTATTGTGTTTCTTTAAAAGCCGTCAATCTTTCAATGAAGTAAGCAAAATCCGTAACGGTGGTCCACAATAGCAGAAAATTGTGACAGAAACACCGCAACGAGTGCAACGAATGGCAAAGAGCTGATATGGGTTGTTAATTCTAAATTTTTACATTTCTGCCCGTCTTCCATGTAATTCGAACGATACCACTGACTCAAAGGAAATAGAATGATTCACCTAAGCCAAGGTTTTTCCGAAAAAATCAGCATTATTGAACTTTAAGCGTACTGCACATAAGGAATGATTTAATTCGAATTGCACTGATTTACTGCGATGAATTTTGTTGGTTAGCTTATAACTTCGCTGATCAAATTTTTTGTTACGCTGCGAGGACCAACCATAAATTTTTGCTCTTCATGGCATCGTTGACTGTTCTAGCTAGAAGATTTCGGTTGGTAGTTCACGTCGTGTCATATCCATGATTATGTTAGTTCTATTTGCTAAAGCAATTGCACAAATATGCAAGATTCAACGTGGTATAGATCCACTCTAGTGTTCAGGCACATAAGGCTAGCTAATAATCTGTGGAAATGAATATAACGTAGTTTTAAGAAAGAAAAAAAAACATAAAAAGAGCATCTTCAAAAAGATCAATGGTAAAATGTCCTTAATTTACGTAAAAAGGGTACAAGCGTGAAAACCTATGTATCGTTTATGTACACAATAGGTACTCAGAAAATGGTATTTGATGATGAATAGGTTGGATGTTAGCGCTCATATTATTCAGTCGATTTCTGTAACGAATGTGCATAAAGCAGAGATCGAGGGGATGCTAAAAAGTAAGGCTTATTTCCTCAGAACGCCATTAGAGCTACAACCGATGCCTTCAAATTCTTTTTTTTGGTCTTTGTAGCATTGATTGGTATACCTCACGATTTCTGTGATATTATTTCAGATTGGAATAGTATGGCGCTCACAATAGAGATGTGCATATTGTCGATTTCGGCAACGATGCTTCTTACTCCGAGCAAAAGCACATTTTTCGACAAATCACGTCGGAGAGTTGAGGAACTACACAATCTTCCAAATAAACATTCCGAAGTGACTGTTTAACTTTTAACGATTCGCAGAAGGTCGACGCACTTTGCTGGCAGAAGACAAAAGAAAAGCGATAGAGTCACAAGGGCAAGGAGGGCTCCTGATGATGTAGCGCATTGATGACCGGAAGTGTCTGAAGGACCCATGAAGGTTCACATGAAAATATTTCATAGCCTATTCAAATGAAGTGCGTTCACATTTTTTTTTCAAGTCCCGGCTGAGTGGGCTCTCCAAAACTCAATATCTACTGAAACTCAGCTCATGAACGCGCGATTTTGATTAACATGCAGTGCGGCTTGATGTCTGATTTTAGAGTTAGTCATAAAGACTCAAAATTTCGAGAGATCGTTGTATGTGAACCATATCTTCAACATCATCAAATATGTGAGAGAAATGTTCCAGATCAGCAGCTGAAAGTTGCCAACATAACGTTAAAAATCTTCTCACTTTGGTTCACCATCCGTCTATTGCACTGCGCAGTGTCCCTGTCATCACCATCATCATTAAGCGGATGTCATCTATTCGGAGCACCTGGGCTCATATTCATAGGAGGCCTAATTTTTTTCAACGCATGCAACCTCTTATTCTCCGGCTGTAGGCGATTGCTTTATCGATAACAGCATGGATGCCCCATTCAGATGTCGCGTGTTTCGAACACCTCGATAGTGATCAACCTGCTCATAAATCCAACACCATTGCTCTCCCCTTGGCTGGAAATATTTCAATTGCACATCGTAGCGTAGATCCGCAAACTGGTCTGTATTTACTTAGCATTAATACCATCAGCATATATTTTTCTGCGATTCTCGCCTATAATAAACTTGCCTAGTTCAGTAATAGGCGTCTCCCACAGTTTGTGCATTTCTCGTCGTTCGCCAAAAATATATCTGCATTTTAATGGCTGAAGTGATACAGCAATACGCATGAGGATTCAATTCGCACCATGTGTTCTATCTTTTCGTAGTCCGTTCCATGAATGACCCCTTTCATAAGCGCATTTCGCGTCAACTGCTATTGCTTTCTCAACTTCTTCTTTACGGTCCTGTTCCATCTTGCTCGTTGGGCGAAAACTCAATAATCGCTACGTTCCAGTGCGGAAATCCAAAAATATCAATAGCGATTTTGTGGAGACAACTATTTTAAGCTGCAAGGTTCAATAATTGCGGAAAAATTAGGCGATCATGCCTCCTGCGTCCTTGCTACATGCTTCCATTACTCATTATTCTCAATACATATTGAGAACGCCCTCTTTGAATGGAAATTTTTTGCTAATCTGTAGATGTTTAGTGTTCGTTTGATGTGTCTTTGCAGTGGGACCATTTCCCGATCCAATGATGGTGGAACTGTGCACATAGGCATTCAGAATGGGCATGCTGATTTCCGCACTGGTGATTCGAAATTCCCTTGAAAGGCTCGATTTAGATTCCAAGGACTGCCTCTTAACAAAAACTCATCCCGCAAAATCTGTAGTATTGTCAATGAGTGCAAGAAAATGTCACCATTAGTTTATTATATTTGAGGAGGGTTATTTTCGACAGAGGAGTCAAAAACTATTTGGTTGTTTGTGCGATCACCAAATGGATTTTTCAAGGCGATTTGCATACACACAAATAAATATTATCTCAGGTGTGCAAGCGAATGTAATCCAGACTTCAGGAAACGAGCATATTGAGTAATGAACTCAAATGTTTCACATTATTCCGAAGCTTTTTGTTGTTCTTTCTCTTTGCCTTATTTTCGTTGTTTTTCTTTCTCACAGTGATCCGATGCTGACGAATGTAAATATCATTGAATTATTTTGTTTGTTCGGCTCTCTAAGATGTCCTACAAAGTTGTAATGAATAGATATTCTCATTTCATTAAGAATCTCTTGAGCTATGCAGTTTCCGACTAATATCACAGTGGAGAGTAAACAAATTTCTCATCGTTAGAATTTTATTCTATCAATGTAACAACCAAATAATCGATGAGATTGTAGCGATCCTTCGAAAACAAAGCGGATGCTGCCGAAAATAGTGAAATATATGTGTGAACAATAGTGTGCCATTTGCTTTTGAATTGCACTATCAATGTCTCGGTTGCGAATATTTTTAACGCAACGTGAGCATTGTCAACAGATATTTGCTTGCCCATCATGTTGGCAAATGTTTCATGAGCAAATTTAGCGTAATGCATCATCTCACTATGTGATTTTTAATGTTATGTTTGAAATCAGCATAACACAGTTTAGGAAAATACAAAGTACTGATTAAGAGCTCAAGTTATGAACGTGCATACGTTCTCTCATCGCTTGCTGATCTGAAAAATTGAAGAGATTCTGTGCCTATCAAGCGTCATAATTTAAAGAGATTGGGCACTTTAAGAACTTGCGGCTGCAGCGATCATTTCTCATTGCTGCTCCCGATTTCATTGAAATCTGACATGCTGATCAAACCCACAGCAAAGTATAGCACGTTCAGCGATTCTAGCACCCTTCGCTTGCTGAAAGTCTTTTGCTGAGGGATTATTCGCGAAATGGCATTGCTGTGTTGTAACTGCCAATTCCAACGAATTTTAAGACCGCTTTTTATTATCGTATATAAAAATGAGGATCAATCTATTGCCGCCATTCACTTTCAAGTCGCTCTTTGTTCGTTAAACCTTTTCAGGTATACAAGCAGCATCTTATACACGATAACCAATGCAAGTTAAAACGCTCTCTCGTATGAGGTGGGTTAGCGCTGTAGCAAGGTATTAGCATGATTCATTGAAACCAGTCTATAGTTTTTTCGATATCCGCCTGTGGCACCGCAAGTGGTATTTGCTCAGCCGCGCAAAACCATCAGGTTCATTTCACACGAACATGGTATACGATCCTATCGCTTTCCCACTCCGCCCTCTCTTCAACTTTCTAGAAACTCGGGCCTTTCCGTGTACGCTCAACACCACTACTTTCGAATAGAATTTGACCACAGCTTCAGAGAGGATTTTACTGGTACTCCTCGAGTGACTGGCTAGGGCAGACTGAATTCTGAGTTGAGATCTTTATGAGCGATATTATTTTGGAGGCTAATAAATTATAAGCTTTGGGTCACCACAAGATTACCTCATGTTTACAACCCATCAAAAAGGTCAAAATTTAACACTGTCAAATGTATTTGCCCAAAAATTTTCGGAGGTCTGAAATCCTCGTCTCTGTTCGTTGAAATTTTTGAAGTTCGTTCCTGTAGAAACTGAGTGCGTTTCAACTTTGGAAATCCCGAAAACTCAGTCTTCTATTGAGCGGGAGAGCGGAAGAAAAGGACACTTGCCGTAATCTGTTCTTCAACAAAAGGATAATATTAGCATGAAGTCGTTTGAAAGACTGTCCTAACCCGACAAGCAGTGAATATGAACTTTGAATTTGTCACACAGGGAAGAGAGCTCCTCGATGGGTCCATAAAAATACAAAAAAAAACGTACGTAATTGAAACTCATATTCCATGCTTAGTAAAGACCGTCTGCAATGGTGATTTGCTGCATTACCTACAAATATGAGTAGCTGTAGTGGAGTATGAAGAAACCTTTCGAAAGCAAAAGACGACAGTCTTGCCGGCAGTGCGTTTTTCTTTTGCTGACGATTCACCACACTATGATTAAAATGCTGAATTTTAAAACCGATGCAGTTCACTTCTCAAATGTGTTACATCGCGGAAGTGCAATCTGAGCAAAGTGATCGAGAATTAAGCTATATGCAGAAAAAAATATTATATACTGCAATGGACACAAACAGCAATAAAAAATCAATAGAATCATTTGCATGAATAGCATCACTTCATCACGTAATATTTAATGCACATGTCAGCATGAAGGAACAGCGTTCGATCATTTTGAAAATAATAAAACCTGCACCATATGAGCGGTTCATTGCTCCGAGTGCTCGCTTCGAAAATTCCCACAGAATTGTCGACTATAAATTTAGAACAATGAATAGTGAAAAGTTTATTCCATCGATAGGCCATTGACCTTTACGACTGTCAAAGACGCACAACATGTAGCGCAATAAGATCTCATTATAAGCTAACTTCCAGTATAAGCTTACTGAAAGATCTCATATAGAAACTTGTCATTAAAGGGAGGAGTTTGATCCAGAAACCAATTAAACGCTCATGCTCTCGTCACAGCAGTGTTTCACTTCCAACAGTGATGAAGTTTTGAAGTGTTTTTTCAGGATATTCAAAAGTGGAAGATTACTTACTCATCTTTTCATAGTTTTCTACTTGACTTTCGTTTTCTCATCAAATCCGCTTGATTTTGTCCTGCTCACCACACTTGAATGATCAGAAAACCGCTAATTTCTGAAAAAATGTTGCGCCTCTCCGAAAATTTCCGCAGCGAACTGGTGTCATATGGGTCAGGAATGGCCAGGAATAGTTGTCATATTTGAAGATCTCTGCTCCATAGTGATGGTGAATGGTCGCATATGATGTTCACCTGGTTCACGGTCACTACGCAGCGAGGGGTGAAACACACCTTTACTTATTTTATTGGATTGCTCGCCACGTTTTTGCTCACATGTTTCATTTTAGGAATGCCCAAAAACCTCTTTAATATTGAATACTGAGGTGGAGTAAGTTTTTGAAAGCAAAGCGAGGCGGGAGAGCCTTGTTCCGCAGTTCTGTATGTAATGATTCGTTATCGACTGCATGTTTTCACTCCCAGGCAAAGAAATGCACATTTGTGCAGGTTTTACTGTACAATTCTACCAGTTTCCGAGTAGACTTTTGTGGAAGGAGGAAAACTCATACTGAAGCTCCAATCTTACTTATGAAAGCATAAATATTCGAGCTGGTCGGGAATCTCTATCCAAGATGTATCGCACTATCAATTTAATGGAAGTAATAAAGTGGCTAACTTGTTCGAAATTCGTTACCATTAGAGACCTGATGTTGTGAATCTCAAACTATTTCAGATGTCTGCTGTTCATGAGGATTTTTTAATCTTTCCGTTATTCATTTTATTCGCTTTTGTTCCCCACATATATGTGGTCGCATGTCTCCGTATGAAAAAGTCGGAACGAGAATAGAATAAATATAGCACTACTATTGTGACAATGGAAAACTAACTCGGCTGTCAGTTCAAATGAATCAATTTCTGCAAATAAGTCTCATCATATCAACTTCGATCCCGTTTCCAATGCAACGATTCGTTAAGTGCTGTTCAGTTCGGTTGTACGAGTCAACCAACTCACTTCATCAGAAACTGAAATCAAATGCTCTTCTGTATTTCCTCCGCGTGAAGCACTGCCACACTTGACTATTTTTAATTTGCATGAGTGCTGTTCTGAATGAAATATAAATCTACCACAACATGTAAACCAACAACTCTGAACAAAGATGAAGAGTCCATTCAATCCATTTCGAACGGCTCAAGCTATCGAAGATGCTTCCAAAGAACTTATTTGCCAAACTGCAAACAGAAGAATGCTATCGAACGTGTTTGCCAAAAGTCTTCCTTCCAAGGGAGTACAGGTCTTCCAGTCCGCTTCAATTCGCCCAAAAGGTTGTGCAGTTTTGACATACATAGCGGATGAATTTCACCAACTGTGTGAGTATCAGAGTTCACTCCACCAGCAACAGAAAACAGCTCTGTTCATTGCCCTCCTCCGCAAATAGAAGAATGCTATCGAAGAACTTGTTTGTCAAAGGCTTACTTCCAAAACAGCACAAATCACAGCGCAAACTAACCATCGAGATCATTCTTCATCACCACACTGAAAAAATGGCGCCTACTGCGGCCGAATGGATGAGCGGTAGGATCTTTCATTTTCATATCTTCAGAAACTGTTCTTGTTGGACAGCTACTCACGTCCTTCCTCTGATTTGTTCAGGTAGTCTAGCGCGATCGCATGTGCGATCTGTAATATGTGAACTTGGCAAGTGAAAGCGGTGTAATGGACAGAATGGCCACAGTTATATTTGTCAGTCGAACCTATGTAGCAAGATGACAATATCTTTTATGAAAACTGGCGAAACTGAAGTAGTTTTGCTGAATACGATAAAATCAATATACAGAAATCGAGTTTGTCCAATGAGTGGAATGTGATGTTCACCTCATTAATTTTACTATGTCGTATATTCTGTAAGGTTTTCTTCAGGAAATTGATTTAGTGAAGTCCAGTTATAAGCATTGATTGTTTTCATAAGTGAGGGACTTCGTCAGCCGAATTAACAGAAATATTTGCAAGATGGTATAGACAGCTGTTCTAGTGGAACATTTAGGACAGTGTGCACCAAGAAATGCAGCAATAGTGAAGACTTCTGATTCAATGGTTCCCATAATTTTGAATCTGCACAATTCTTTGATTGCTTGCGTTGAAGAACTCGGGATTTAGATGGTGATAGATGTGTGAGCTTACGTTGAAATGGCCAACATTGGCCTGAACGCTGGAACGTTGAAACATTGAAAAGAGCCTCATGTCTTCGAAATGGCTTGAACAAAGAACAACGATAAATGAAATGTGATTCTCTGATTCAGATTACTTTGCGGAGTCACGGTCATCTCTTTGGCTGTTCCACAATGTCGCTCAACAGGATAAGCACGGACATTGATAATCTAGAAATTGATTTAATGAAGTTGATCATGAAGCCAAAAAAAACGCGTTGTCAGCAAACGTTGCGGTGACGTTCAAAGATGAGTTCAGTATATCCTCATTTCAAGAGTAGAATACTCGCTACAGCAACCTGCCGGATAATATGCTTATACGGTCAATTCTGTGGACATTTCCTGCACTATATGTCCTTTTATGCTGCACTTAGTACCGCTGTTGTGAACATCCGACTGGATACAAGAAGTTGGTAATCCTATTCCAGCAATACCAACTGTTTATTTGGTGTTTCTCGTTATCTCGACGATCGCAACGGCCGCTGTTATTGCTATGGCGTTGGTTCACTTATACGTAATTCACTATTACGTTCGTTCGAAAGAAATAAGAAGCGAGCTCTCTTACTTGTGCTCAATGTTTCCGGTGCGTTGACAAAGACAGTTCTCTCAAAGACCATGTAAAAGATGTAGAATATTTCAGATTTGCAGCATTTCCACTCCTTTTACTCCCATGAAAATTTTCGCTGAAAATGTAACATTTGTATGTAGGCATAAGAGTTATGAAAATAGTGCTCGTTTGGACAAACTCTGTATACCTTTTTTGCAGCAGAGCTTTTTAATTTTTGACTGAGTACATCGCTGGAATCCTTTTAATGCTGATAGCTCTCAGAGGTTTCATCTAATCGAAGCGTATGTGATATAATTGGAGTCTACTATGTGTAAAAGAGCATTCACCTAACATTCTAATCAGTACCAGTAGTGCGAGAACCAATGTTCCAAATATTCAGTCAGTCATTGAGATCTTCTACGGAAACGTCATGTGCGTAACAAATTTTCAGCAAAAGCTAACAACCTATGACTCTCGAAGGTGGCCGATTTCATGAATTTTTCAAGACTTTCTTACAAAAAAAAGCGAACCGCCTAATATCGAGCAGGAAAATCGGCTACATTAACATATCTGTTCTGTCACTTAAACTAGCTGCAGATATTCGAATGGAAGCAGACAGAGCCAAAACTTGCGTATATAGAAAAAGCTGCACCATTCTGAACTCAAGCAATTCGACATCTTGAGAGTCTAGCAAGTACTCCAGGCTAGCAAGTATTGTTCTCTAAAAAGCGCTGATACGCACCATAGCAATTTCATTCATTTAGCATACCAGCTTCACCAACCATTAATAAATAATGAAACGTACTCCACAATACATCCATAATTTAATCGACTGCGCACTTGTTCAACAGATGGTGATCCACTGGTGATTTGATATCCATCGACAATATTCTACCAGTCTCATTGTGATGCACTTGGCCGAAAACTTTGAATGTAGGCCAAGTGCTGATGCCAGCATTCAGAAAGAGGAATTTTTGAGGAGTCATGAAGCTACTCGTTCCTCTCTAAGAGTGATTTCTAAAGCAGTTGTACAAGTAGTTTTGATGTGGTGACTCTCTAGCACAATGACCGATAGTAAGAGAAGGGATTTCAAGTGGTCAGATGTTAGGAACTCGAAGCGTCATTTTTGCCCAAAATTGCCATGGAAAGTTGATGAAATACAAAAAGAGAACATCAGATGAAACAGTTCTTGCTTTGCAGATTATTGCTTTAACATCGCTTCTTGGTATGTACTTCGTTCGGAGTGCCATCATCCTTAATGCCATTAGCTATACGTAAGTCTATGCTGTTAGTTTTTTTAAATCGCTGTCACCAAATCTTCTCGTTACAGCCCTTCGTTATCACATCGTTTATAACGATTAGAGATACTGCATTTTGACACGGAGTGATGACTGTTTTGAATATAATAATTAATTTCATATTGCCACGTAAAACTTTAGCGACCTCGATTACTATTCTAATAGCAAAGATGAATATCTGCTAGCTACGAGGCGAGGGGCAATATGATCTCAAAACGCTGCAATAATTTACCGATCTCAGAGAATTCCTCATTTATTCATATCGAAGTACTGCTATATGAACGCTCTTATCTTGCTTCTTATCCAATAACTGACTGTTTCTCATAGAGATTTACTTCTATGTGGCCAATAATCAGAGCATCCTCTTGATAGTTTACTATGGGGTTAGCAGGCAAGAAAAAATGACAAGAAAAAAACCAGGACGCTAAAACAAAAGAATAGTGATAGGTGCTCATTGTGAGTCTAGTGATAAGTGTAAATAAATGGAGTGATAAGCATCACCTGGTGGTCACGTCCTCGCAATTATTTCATTTGTTTAGAAAAAAGTTTGAACATGTCCTCTTGCTACAGGTTTACCCTAATTGGTACTTGCTTCTAATGATGGCGGCAATTTTCTAGAACCCTTATTCCAAATTGATTGCATATAGTTTGAAAATTTGTTCCTCTTTTGGATTGACTCGTTTATCCACCTTAACATCATTGAAAATGCCTAGATATAAATAAATCCTTTATCATATTCAATAATAATAAGCAAACATGCCGCGCTCCCATACTNTATACTTGTAGCAAGGGTGGAGTTTCAAGTCGTTTCAAATTAGGGCCAAGGTTGTGCAGAAGGTATCAAAGCCGCTCCAGCAAAAGGTCGCTCCGAGACTGCTAACCCAAAAAGTCCTAACTGAGAAGTTGCTGATATGAGTTAACTGACGTTCAAACAGCCTGGCCTAATTAGGTACCTCTTCCAAAACGTGTTTTTCCGCATTACTCCTTATAGAATGGGAAGTTTCTCTGCAACGCGAACAGTTCTGTGAATAATTTGAAACGTATGATAGTTTGCTTCAGTATGATAGATATGCAGGTAGAAAAGAGAGTTTTTCAACGATCGTCGTGATAGTCGTCGCATTTTGTTGTCTTTTTAAATTATTCCAGCACTTTTGCAATTGTTCTTTTGTGTGGCCTTTTATAAGGTAGGGCTGACAGGCTGATTAGCGTTGTCGTGATCAGATGAAGCATAAGAATCGTAAAGTATCCAGCAACCTGCCTAGAACCTCTAACAGTGATGATGTATGGTGAGCGTGTTGCAGATATGTAATGTTTTCTTTGGTGATCACTGTTGGGTTATTGAGCGATGTGTTCGGTGGTTACGAGTCATTCGTCAGATATCTTTTGCGTCAGAAGGAACGTATTCGATTCTTCCCAAGTCCTTTATGTCACTATTGCCATTGTTTGCCATCCGCGCAGCCAACCAAGTACGACTCTTTGCCGTCAATAAACTTATATTCTCTCATATGCACTTAAGATGGAAATTACAACGTTCTTTAAATGGCACATGATGGAGATCGTTGTGTTCTACATAATCATGAGTATATTTTTGAATAGCATTTCATGCCAACAAAGCATATCCTTAGAACTTAAGCTAATCAATGTGACACATTAATTGCAATGGAACAGAAAACAACACCACTCGACGTAGGAACTTTGAAGATCCAATCGATCTAATGTTGCAAAAAAGAGGAAAATGGGTAAGAAATCAAAAAAAATGGGGACGAACTTGAAAACAACTTTCATCATGTGGCGAGAAATTGAGATTGCAGGTCTTGTTGAATTATATGATGACAAGCTGGAAATCTTCATGCAAAATTTTCACGAAGTTTGTAGAGAATACACTGAAATGACAGAAGGCCACGATAGGCACCACACACAATTAAAAATTTGCAAAGCGCCTGCGTCTATTTTTTCATGATGAATTCTAACGAAATTCCATTCAGACGAAATCTTCGCTGCATTCAACGGATGATCACTCAGTCCCTATATGTCCGCATAATATTCGAAATTATCGATGTGATCGCGTTCTACGAGCAGACTGCCTACTCAACGTGAGCGGAAGTTGTTTCAGCAATATTCGAGAAAACTATCGACAGATCAGCATNAATCGAAATTATGAACATCTGACTCTAATAAAACTACATCATAGCTAATTGGTAGAGCACCATAGTGGCAATATTTACGGCCCACATAATCGAGTAGCCGACAAGGTAGCTGGTCTGAGGATCACACAAAACAACAAGATTGCTTACTTCTGATTTCTCTCGCTCAGCATAACTTCATTCCATAAAAGATAACCAATTGCCCTTCATAAATTGCAACACACGAGAATTTTCATGGTGCTATCGGTGCTAATGAAGTAGCCGAATCCAATTCGTTTTCCAACCAAAGCAGTACTCGTGGGCAGCGAAAATTTTTGCCCTATTAGTTCACACAATTCACATCACTGTGCCAACAAGGACAGCAGAAGAAAAGGGAAGCTGTATCGCAGCAAGAACCAGAAAGCGAGATGAAGCAACCATAATTGGTGCGGCACTGAGTAACGAATTGACAAGCCTGTGGTTGAATGGGGTTGAGAAATTCGTATAAAACGACGCTCTGAAGTGGGACCGCAAAAAGAGGTATCAGAAGAAAATGGGGTGCAGTAAAGAGATTGTTCGTTTACTTAAAAGTTCGTCTATGATGGCATATGTTTCGTAGTTCCCGAGTATGCCACCGTAAGATCTCACTTTCTGTCCTAGATTATCAATATATGGAACTTTGCTCATCTGATATTTGGTACTGCACACAATAGCAAATGGCAGTTGTCACTTCAGAAAGGTGTATAGGATCGCTGAACTCAATCGGCAATTTTTTTCCATTCCATTTTAGACGAATCACCCGATTCGAAGAGGCCAATCTGGCTGAACCTTTTTCCCCTGAGGAAAATTTTCTCTTTTATCTTTGGCCACGAGCAGTCCAACTACCCTGTTGATCAAAAGCTGCTTATTTACAAATCGAGATCTTCCTCTATAATACTTTTTCCAGGTTTTCAGTAATTATGAATCTATTGAAGGTGGCTTCAATGCTGCTATCGCTTTATGGATGTATTGTTTTGCTGTCGCTCGGCAAGGCAAGTTTATTTAATTCGTTTATTGTTTCGTTCATCTCATCACATATCCTATTATCCCTAATAGATCACCTCTATCGAGTCAGTAAACTTTTTCAAGCTTTCCATCGTCAACGCATCTTCTAAAATTGCTATACATTTGCTGATAACTCGGCATAACGCCAACAATCAGGAAATATTCACAAAGCGTGACTTCGCTTGTATATACGAAGAAGAGCGATTTTTTTTTTGCAATTAATTCTGCTCTCTCCTCAGTCTAAAAGAGTTTGCCGCAATGCCTTTCATCTGCTTTCAAGTTCCCTTTATGTTACACTTCATTTCCGCTAGATCGAATTCTGTATCTTTTTCTCTAAATCGCATTCCCTTTTTTCGCATTACACTGCATTGTTCATCGCATTTTTTCCTGATAGATGGTGGATTCGTGCCTTCTTCTCTTTCATCATGGCAGTGTCCCGTGAACGCGGCCCCTCAAGAATGTGCAAACGAAAAACAATGCTTTGAGAAGCCCAGTAATATGGTATCAAAAGAAAAATAGAAGCAGTTATCGCGGAAAGTCGGTGAAAAAATTACAGTTAAGTGAGGAGAAAAATAAACATCAACGAAGATGAAAAAGCTTCGCAAGAGTGAACGAAGGTTCCACACTTGTCGTCATAAGAAAAAGCATTGAGCTGCGCGTCGCTAGGGGGAGTATGAAACTATGAGCAGGAGGAAGTGTAGGAAGTGCCGTATAATTTCAGGTGACATAACACGAAGTTCTGAAAGAACAGTATATGAATATCATACTGTGTGACTGCGAATACATCTTTCACCTGAGCTGTATCGATAGATTGAGCCTCCTTCTTCTCCGATTGTCTTTGTCCAAAATGTGGACTATTCTACCTCATGTTTCGAAGCACTATTGCCTTCAAACATTGGCACTTCTGTAGGTGACATCGGTGGAACCCAAAGTTTTCGAGGAAGTCGGCTCATGTCATTAATTTTATGTCTTTATTAGCATCCATGACGAGTATTCGATCTTTGAACGACGATCAAACTTATTTGCGCTTCATAGGCGTCTAGCTGTTGCCCCTTTTTTTCGTGTTCAGCGATATATTCGCAAAGTTTGGTTGTTTTTTCTTAGCAAATTCATTTCTTCATTTCATTGAGCTCTAAACTGATAGCAGTACTCCCGTTTTCCTTCACGTTCCAACACCAGCATTTTCGGCACAGCCTTCATCTGTTATCGTTAGAGCTTTCTAGTTTGTGCACATAAGAGAGCAACTCTTTAAAAATTTACATGACGTTTCGGATCTATGCAAAAAGTATCNNNATGCAAAAAGTATCTCTTACTATGCAAAAAAGTAAGAAATCTCCTTTTTTGCAATAAATGCTGCTGCGCTATAAAAGTTATTACCTCGAAACCACAGCTCGCACTGTTATTATCTGCGCTTTGCAGATTTTAGTGCATCAATTCACTTCTTCATCTGGTTATTTGCTATCCATCGGAAATTCGAACACGTAGTGCTTCAGGAAATATTCATCGAAATTTCTTTAGCGCTTGATGATTCGGAGTCGTAGTCAGAGCAAATTCTTTCCAGTAGCATAACGACTAGTTTGAAAGGCGTTTCACCAAGCATGGCTTTTCTTCGCCTATTTTCTTTAAAAATTCCGATTCTTCTGAAATGACAGATTCTGAATNATCCCGATTCTTTTGAAATGACAGATTCTGAATTACGCTGGGCTTCCCATTGGATCATTACTAATCCGGCTTTCACTTGAGAGCTTGGGAAAAAACAAACAGAGAGTTTGCATTTAATAACACAAGAAAATGGACCATTGTGATCATTATTTTGGCAAATGAGCAATCAGAATCAATATTACTTCAAAATTCTTTTCACTGAGATCCGTGCGCTTGGTCACTTTGATGCGATATGTTCTTCAGGAAAAGGCAGAGGCGTTTCGTATTATATCTGTATTTGGATTTGTGAATTTAACACAAGTGTTACTGACAATACAACTGTTGATTTCTGAAACGATTGGAAGCTTTGGCTTCGTTGCTGAGTCGTTACTGAACTCTCACTCGAAAGCAACCTGTACGTTTGATTTCAACACCAATTGTTGGTGAAGCTGTTAGAGTCGTTTCAAAAGATGTGGTACAGCATTTCTTAAAAGGATGCTTTTAGACTCATTTCTGCGTTGAAATGTTTTTCACCTTCTCTCCAGCCGTTTCCCTGCATTTCAATCACCAGCTGTTAGGTAATGCAACCAAAAATATGCAGAGATCGCATTTTGAAAAGGTCACTACAAAAATATAAATTCGGTTTGAGTCCTTCTCGAACAAGTCCATCCCTCTAAGAATTGTTCACCTATAAATTTATGGCACCTAAAAATGCCCATAAGTCATCTTATACTCCACGCAGAAATATGAAGATGAACATGCATACCACATTTCATGTTTCATTGCTTAACGAATTTCTCGTTGCAACTTTTCTAACTCTTTTGAAAGACCGACAAAAATGCATTTACCCGTACTTCCTCGTTTGATATGATGAACTTTTGCAACAATGCCCATTGGAGTAAATTGTGCGAGTGATAGTAATGCGGTAAAAACCCTATAAACAGCGTCGACACTAGGTATAAAGCGATGACAGCGGAAGCACTGTGAAGGCTGACCTTTTATGTCCAGTCATTTTTCTTTCTCATAACGCATAGTAAAGATTTATAATATTTGGTTATGACGAATATTTTTTGTTCGATGATATTGCTGATATTATCAATACAAATATATTTATTGGCAATAACGAATATCATCAATACCAATATTGCCAAAGTCGATATTATTGGTAGTGATAATATTTTTTATTGTTTTGGCACTACTTATGATAATTTCTGAATCTTTTACTTACACAACACTTTTAATGAGTTGATTTGATAAGAATCTCTTTTATAGTTTGGAACAACGCTATCATAACTTATGAAATGTTCGCACTATCTATATCGACTTCAATAATTCTGCATCCACGGAAGAGTGCATTATTCGATAAATATCAGCGATATTCACCTAAAAACACTTCAATCGCTAATTCGCTCTCAAATGGTTATCCGTCGGTTACATCGATGTGATGCGATCTTTTCGAGCATATTTATATGCGATGCAAANCATATTTATGTGCGATGCAAATGTTTCGTCGTGAAATTCTGCCCTCAATTCGAGTTTAGGTGATTAATGGTTTGCCATTTTGAAAAAAAATGCATCAAAAATTAACATTCGTCGTCGTTTTCTTCCCCAAAAATAAGTCATATCCAGCTGATGTCTCGATTTTTATGTGAATTCCATGAGTGATTAACTCTCCTTTTCGAGCCGCATTCACACCTTGACATGATAGCAAAATGGGTATTAGGTAAGTGAATTACATTCTACAACATAGCAAAATCACCTTACTCTATCATTTTTTGTTTGCAAGAAGGCGTGGAAATGAACTCATGAAGAACTAACAGCCGCCACACCTTAGCATTCAGCTAATCTAACCAAGAACTTTGATAAGCCGCAGAACAAAAGAAATAGTCGCTTCCTTCCCGTGGCCGAAGCAGTGAAAAATGAAAATTCGATCGGTGTAAGAAGCATGCAGATTTCGCGTCATTCCAAATATCTTACTCTTCACAAATCCAACGGATCGCTGTGAACGACTTTACAGGTGAGCACTCAGTGCGCTACACACACCGAATCCCGTAACATTAGTTACAGTGCTCTAATTGCTCGGCGGAAGGCCAAGTATCGCGTGGGATCAAAGCTGCAATGGAGAGCTTCCTACCTGCAAAATTACGCAAAGCGCATAGAATCATGATTCTTCTCTAGATTATTTGTAGCAACGAAATTGGATAGCCTAAAATACGAAAGCATTGTTGCACACTGTTCATCTGCACGGTTTATTAGCTTCCAGATGTGTAAGTGGGATACAAAATCGGAAACGACACAGGTTTCTTCGCATTATTTTTCATTTGCCTTCCTGGATTGCGATAGAAAATCATAGATAGGCGGAAAATCAATGTTTCTTTGTGAGGGGATGTAAACTATCAATAAACGTTTTCCATCAGAAATTTGCTCCTCACAACTCAACAATCTGCGAGATATTTCGTATCATCGGATCTATTCGCAGTCATCGTAAGTGTTGTGTTAACAATTTTCAAATTCTCTTTCACTGCGATAGTTACTTCACAGTCTTATTTATCGCTCATTTCATTCTACTGCATTTTTTGCTGCTTCCTTTCTATCGCAGTACGCTTATCGATGCGATCTATAACGAGGACAACAAAGGGTAAGCATATTGTCATAGTCGGGCAGGCGGCGAAATGCTTCGACTTTGAGCATACAAGCCAATATAAACGATCCCTTAGGAGGGTGGACCACACCCTCCAGCAAAAACGAATAATAATTTGAATGCCATCCGTATGCACGATGTTATCCGTTGTGACGCAAATCTCTGCTTCTTATGTCAACCTGTTCATGTAACATTGGCGACTTACACCTTCCCACTGCTTTCAGATTTGAAAAAGCCTGATGATATTTTCCTTCTACTTTTGTTGCATCTGATCCACTGAGGTTTGTAACCTCCATCTTGTAGATCTTGCAAGAAAACTAATATCCTCTTTCATGATATCCTTTGTTGTGGCAAATATTCACTGCAAAACTTGCACCTAACGAACTTTGAACATGTCGCTGCTACCTTAGCTGGAAGTAGCGCAAAAGAGTGTGTCAGTTGGTTGTTTCACAACACACCCATGACCTCATTTCTGTTATTGTGCTACTCTCCTCAATATCGACAAAGTAAATGCTTCAATATATGATTCGAATTCGTTTTAAGAGTTGCAATGTTTTATACATAAACAAGGTGGCATTGAGCAAGTTAGCGGAATGTGAAGAACTGACCGAAATAAAATGAGATTCTCAGCATTTGGTGGGACAATTCATGCTTGGTACTGAGGGGTTTTTTTTTGCAAATTGTGTCGCAGTAAAAATCACAGTCAATGTATCCTTCGCGAGACGCTTTTCATTGTTTTGTTTTGATGGAATTGTCGCTTTGATATGACACTCTCATATGGATGAAACGGTCAATGCCACACCTTTTTTATGACTCATGAAACTGTAATAGCTGATGACGCAGAGGAAGAGAAAATAACGTTGGATTCACGATGCAAACAACAGCAATTATAGGAATATTCTGTGGAAATAGTGTTTTATTGTATGCAATCAATAGAAATATAGGAACCAAAAATTATCACCGCACTGATGCAGTGTGCTGATAACATTTACAATTCGCTATTAGGGTAACTCCAGTAACTTTTTTGGTTTATTGTCACGATATTATTGAAAACACTACACGAGAGAAGAAGTATGACATTGAATGTGTGTAGAAAAGAGGGGAAACGATGCCTCGTTTATCAAATCCTGGATAGAGAACAATACTGCAATCGTGAATATACTGCTTTAAAGATTCTAATGCGAACTCACATTGCACAGTCTCTTACGAGGTTGTGATTCCCTACTCCATGTTTTCTACCAGGTGGGGTTATCGCTTGAAAGCGATGTCCAAAAATTTTCTTTTCCACTGAGGTCAGATCCAACGCACGAAAATTCGCGGATGTAGATTTCATAAGAGATGATGTGTGCGGCTAATAAAGTAGGGAACTAATGAGGGTCCCGAGCGTGTCCAAGCACGGACACAGGAATGCATGTGGTTGAGACGTTGTTTAGAGACGTCATTGTGAAAGCGAAAAAAATGTGAACCATTTTCTCGGCATCTTAGAGAAGTTCGAACCGAAGGTCACCTCTACGACATACATAATTGTGACAATTGAAGTGATTCTGAAAATGTACGGACTGAGAGTGCTCCATTGCGTTGGCACACAATCGCATGCTGTGTGTGGAGAAAAATGCTTTTTTGGCGGATGGGTGAATCAACAACAGTCATTGCACAAGCACATCGCCACTCGTTGCCACACCAATTTTGAGGCCCTTCTTCACCTCAACCATCTGTATTCAGTATACGACGTGCTCAGC
>JAARMF010002807.1:13297-24339 GCA_022844705.1 Toxascaris leonina
GGGGGGGGGGGCACTAAAATATTGTGGGAGAGAGGAGGAGTGGATTCAGCTAATAGGTTTGAAATTTTTCGCCTACCGTTCTAACGCTTCAAGTTTGCAGGTGGCCAGACGAGTGTCATTTCATCCATGCGGGCGCACACTATATCGGTGGTGGAGCAACCACGGCGGGGCAAACTCAACGCGCATACGTTCTCGCCACCATCTCCTTCGCAGCAGTTGCCTGTAACGAAACCGCCTCTTCCGAAAAGAAATGTTTCAAGCTCGTCCTCCGTATCTTCAATTATCCCAGATTTCAACGAAACACAACCAGAGCAGGTGCGTCGATATCGTCATATAATACTTCCTCTGTGATTAACTTTTAGGTTCATTTGGTCGTAGCCACGAGTTATTATTTCACATTATTTATATTGAGCTAAGATAAGCGTAAATATGTGCTACGTTGAAAGCGTAAAGTGAATAAATAGCTCTTGTAATGTTACAGATTTCCGTAAGTACAAAATGTATTTTCAGTGGTTTCGTTTAATATTTATTGGTTCGCCACAGAGATATTAGCAGATTACAGTGTCTTTAGTTGTTCGTTACTGCATATTCACCAAGTAATCCGGCCTGCTAACTAATGTAGGTTCTATCTGAAATGGTTATAACAAAAATTATTTTGCCTCTAAAGATGTAGGCGTTTGCTGCTTGTTGCTAGTAGAGTAGCTGGAGAATGTGGTCGTAAAGCAGCAGATTAATGACAGCCCTTATCAAAACTAGCAGAAAAGCGTGGGACAGAGCTGCTGCTCGTGTATTCTCAGCATATTTGGCTTACATCGTTCAAAAGCTTTTGCATTTATTTCTGCAACTCTCTCAGGTAATAATGGGTTTGCTTGCATGATTGGTCGTGATAATGCATTGCTTTTAAGGCAACAGCAGCATCGCAGCGAAATGGTAGTGCGTATGCCTCATCAACGGATATATCTCGCGAGCCAGTGGTTCGTCGACCGTCACGACCGCTAAGTTTTGCATGCGATGAGCGTGCCGTTTTTGGATCACCACCGTGCCGATCAGTACCTGCAGGCACACATTTCGGCTCTGTGGCATCGAATAGTTGTTAGTGTTACAGTTTATAATTTCATCGTCCGTTTTCCCATTAATGATTTTGGTGCCAAATTGATACGATTATGTTTAGAGGTTTGTTAGAAGGGTTGAAGATTGCACCAGAAATAAAGATTCGTTATGGAAGGTCGAGGATAAGAGGTCACATTTTAGAAATTAGAGATATGCGGGTGCTGATGCTCGTAGAAAATGTGATTTCGTAAAATCGCACAGGATTTAGCTAGTCTTTGGGATTCAAATATTATTTGTTGGATAAGGTAGTGAGGTAGCTAAGAGCAGCATATCGGAAACGATTTTCTCATCTGAGTATTCTTTAAAATTACGATTTTCTAAAGCGAAGTTATTTCATAGTTCACCTCAAGTGGGTCAAAGAAATGATGTCTGTGCTGCTACGTTTTCTGCACGATTGCGGCTGTTGATTCGAGCCTGGCTATATTGTGCAATATAAATAGTTTACGAGTCCGTAGGGTGTGTTGAATAAAAACTTTGTGCGCAAAGGGGATGGAACCTTTACGTTTTGCTTTTCGGGTAGATGCTTTAACGACTGAGCTGTTGGGAATGGTCACTCGCTGTTTCTTAGTTGTTTGGACTTATTGATTTCAGAGGCCTTTAATGCAGAATGTCATATAAATCATTTATGTGAAGTTTTTAAATCGCTTTGATTTGATGAACTTGTTTTTGGTTAAAAAGATTTAAGCAAAGCCTAGCAAAGATAGTTCGGTGGTTTAATCTCTGTGAGATGGGAAAAGAGAACAGACTGAAGGAGATTCATTCCTTCAAAAGTTTTTATGGACAATTCATGAAATCGGAGGAGTGAAATTAAATAACTCGCACAACAGTTGAAACACTAACTTTACGCGCTCTCAACAAGAATTGCACGAGCTCTTTGCAATAACTAAAGAAGGGATCCCTTTTTGAAATATTTTGAGTTGTGAGATGAGAAGAATGTGGGGAATGGGCGTCCTCTAGAGAATGATACGATGAATGAATAAAAATTAGCAAGGAATAAAGAGCGATGCTTAAGGGAGACGCTTAAAGCAGCACTATTGGTATGATGCTCTTGTTTTGCCATAACAACGAGTGAATTGATTGCAGCGGAATATCAAGCAAATTCACTGATAGCCGAAACCATTCAGCAAATAGATAAGCTGGGATCGGAGTTGGATTCATATTGCAAATCAGCACAAGCAGCCCCTCTAGCACATCAGGTGGTACGATTACGCTCAGGTGGGTTGCAAATTCTTCGCTTGAAATAGTTCGATGACGAAATTAGAGAGTTGCATAAACTTCACAGAATTTTCGATGAGCATTTTTTTTTCGTTTCTTAAATTTTAATGCAAATGATAGTGATAATTTTGATTGTGATAATGATAATGATGGTGATAGTGGTAATTTGCATTTGCGATATACATATCGAATGGCATAATGAACTGAGAGGTGATAGTTGATGCCGTATTTGTCGTATATTATGAAGAATAGTTTTGTAAGAATATAGCATCGTTGAGCTGAATGAAATGAAACCTATTAATTTCGTGATTGTTGCCAGCGAATTGTGAAGAACGTATCCACTCGGGTGGATTGCAGAATTTGTGCCGAATGAGATATTAATGACCCATTGGCGGCGATATATAACGCAATGCTCACTTGTGTAACATGCGGTGAATTGCAGTGATGCAAAGCGTTGAACGCATTTAGCACTCGGCAGTTGTGATCATCTCGTAAAGTATTTAGCCGAGTGTTTATCGTCTTTTTTCAACAGCAGCATTAAGTGGAAAGGGGAGAAGAAAATATTTTTGAGCATATTAAAGGTTACTTAAATAGTTCAATGCGTTATTTATGTAACTTACACAAATATAAGGTGTTAATCGAAAATTTTTCCGAAAAGAATTGATAGCAAAGGGTTTAACGTTGATAGCTTTCAGGCCTTTTAAACATGAGGAAAATCCTTTACTCCATCTTGTTTCTTTTTTTTCAAAATTTTTCCCGACCTATGAAGCGGGAATTTCAAGACTTTGCTGGTCGCTTCATTAATGCAGTTATTTTTTTTTATTTTTTTTATTTTTTAAAAATTCTAATGCACATTTTTGACTGAAACTTTTGCCTTTTAAACGCGATGAAGTGCAAAATCGACTGTCGCTTTGAAAAAAGGTGCAGAAGAAGCGCGAGTTTTAGGCGATCTCCATTTCCTGTTCATTCCTTTAAGATTCAGCGGGGATGAAAGATTGTACGAACTGTACGCTCATAACGTTGTTATTTAAGGAGCAAATGAATTGGCAATCGCCTAAAGGATGGCGTTTAGACGGCAAAGAAAGTGGCATATGAGATTATTTGCAGTCGTCAGAAATAATCTCATTTCAAGTGTGTATATGGAGGAACGTTACTGTTGGGCAGCTTAATCGACAGATATTATGTCCATTTGAATTGGGGCAAACTTGCCAAAAGCTTCATGTTTTTTAGCTGAACACATAGAGCAACTTTATACGAAGTTGACTTAAGTTGGATCTCTCATGGGTAACGCCATGATATCCGTGGAATAGCAGGTGGTGTGAACTGTGGAAGTGATTTCATTTTCTGTGGTGATTTTGTTCAGCTTTATCAGTTTAGGTAGTTGTAAACCGGCACCTCCCGAACGACGCAGCTCGACAATAACGTCGGCAACAGCGAGCGCACCATCGGTAGCCGATGTACGTGCGTCATGCGAGTATGCCTCATCGAGGGGCTCTTCGACCGACCTCAATCGTGATCCCTTCTCTTCTCGTTTCCTTTAAGCGTTGTGGTTTTACCTACCTCTTCTAGCTTTCCGCCTTTTGCACTTATATCGCCATATGCCTCTTTTTCGGTAACGCACATCATTTGATTGTGTTTTGTTTTAATGCAATCAATCTCAGTTGCATTGCATTCATAGCTTTAATGCTTTGCAGCATTTCGCTATCGATGAAATATTGGGAAATTGTTACGCTTGTTTCGAATTCCTCAACGTTTCCTAATATTCCCCGTAGAATGATAGCATTGCTGCGTGTTATGGCCGATTCATCTTGCAAATATTCATATTTTGCAAGCGTTTTTGGGAAATCATCCTATTCTCAGTTGCTTGTGCTTTTTGTTTTGTCGTCTTTTATTGTGCGGTTATTTCTTTCATGCATATCTTTATTATAATTTATTTGCAGTGATAGGTGACCTATCAGCTAGTTTTTTGTTTCCGTTTTGCTTCGACAATCGCACATTCTCATTGTGAAGCATCCAGCAATTTTCAAACATTTCACTAAGGTGCTTTCTTTTTTTTTTGTGGTGAATGCATAAGGAAAACAACCGTTATCGTCCGAAGAAATGATCGAATACGTTCGACGACTTACACGTTTGAATTTAGCGCGTAAATCAAGGCATCTTTCATTTCTTTGTGCATTTATCTAAAGCTTTAAAGGCCGATTGCTTTATGCAAAATTTCTTCATAGGTGGTCAAATTTAAATTTTTAAGTCGAAAATATTCAAACACTAAGATGCACATTCAATTCTAATCGAGCTGAAATTCGAAATCGAGAGTCAGTTGGTTGATTGATGATTAAGTTTTCTTTATGTTGACAATTCGCGTATAGAGGTGTTGGATTGAATCGGATCACGATTGGGATCGCATTTTATTCGCGTCGATGAATGTTAGATCAGATGGTTGTAAAAATTTTGTGTTGTCCGCGTGAATTTTAAATAAGAGGGGGGGGGGGGGGGGGGGNAGGGCTTTGGTTATAAATTTTCATCGTATTTGGAGATGTGGGCTCACTTGTATTGTTGATATTGAGGTAGAGGTCAACATCGAGTAATGCAAATTCAATTTGGTTACTACTACAACAAATTATTCATGCTAGAGCGGAAAAGCATATTCTATTATGTTGGAGAGTTTTTTTTTTTGCATTTATTTTTCTCGACAATTTTTGATTGCACATTTGAGATTGAGTCGAGAAATCGGCACAGAAATATTTCTGATATCCGTTTCTAGTTAGCTGATGTCTTCTTTATGTTGTACTATTAATAGATATCTTCACCATGTTCCAATAAGTATTCGTTGCAAACAGAAAAAAAAGTACCTCATCGCTGATATGGTAATATTTCACGTTTTTTAAGTGATAATGCAAGAGGGTTTTTAATAGATGTTGTTTTGAGGTGTTTTATTTATTGAAGAAGATAAGCTGAAATTGAGAGGAAGTCCACGTTTTTTTCTGTGCTCATAGTGGATTGACGAATCATGAGGAAGGGAAGGAGTTATCGGGCTAAGTAGACCCCACTGTTTTTACGCTATGTAAAATTATTGAATATTCTATCTTCTTCCTTCCCACCTCGCTTCTTTCTGTATTCATTCCCTCCCCCCTCCCATCCCCCCCCCCCCCCCCCCCNCCCCCACATTTCTTCGGGTATAAACTAACAGTTCTCCGTTGGGCAACGATTGGCGATAACTGAATTCTGAGAACGTGTAAGGGGGGAAGAGGGGGGGGGGGGAATCATGGCCTAATTAATTTCGCTTTTTCTTTCCTGCAGTATTATCGGAAGGTTTCAACTGGAAGCTTTGAGAGATATTTGAAATTTTTCTCTTTATTTCTCATAATCAGGCAAATGCTCTATTCTTGCCTTTGTTGAATCATCCATAAGCGTTGTCTTTTGTGTGGATATTACCGACATTGTTATGGTAATGCGAAAAACAGTACTTTGTAAAATTTTTGATGTTACGTATAGTTACGTATACGGGCTGCAGTTACGTATAGAACTCTCCTGACTTTCGATAGCAGAGAGAAGTGGTTGAGAGTACTAAAACGAAATCGGGGGGAGCAAGTAATGAGAATATTCAGTTCTTGTCGAAGAATACAACTAAGGTTAAGTGTTCACTAAAAAAAGAATCTTTATGCTGACTATTTATGTTTTTCAATATTTTATTGCTAAATATTTGCAGCAATCAAATTTTTCGAATATTATCAGCAATTTTCTCAGCGATTTAACGAAATTTATCGTTGAATTCAAGGCTTCTATTTGATCGATAGTATTGCTTTAAAGTTGGCCATAATTAATAATATTTCTTTCTTTTTGTGAAAAGCGCAGAAAGAAAGTGATTTTACTTTCGGTACGGGTCAACACCGCTTGCCCTTTCGTATATGTGTGAAGAATTTTTTTTTCTTGCCTACAATGAAATGCTTTATGCCCAATTTTGAGGTCATCAAAAAAAATGTATTTTTATATGTTTACTTTATTCGTTAATAATTAATTTGTATGCTAAATATTTTAGCGTGTTCTTATTAGATTGTTGCAGCGATTTGCTTTAAGCACATATGTCGCATTATTCTTTTGCGGGGGGATGACATATGTTTGTGTGTCGATTTCGTTGTTTATCAATTGTTATGCGCACATCGTTCATCAGTGCCACATAACAACTTGCTCGAGGTGTGTAATTCCGATATGCCATTTTTTTTTTTTTTAAATTCATGCTTCATGCTTCTCGTTGCAGCTTCATGGAAGTCTATGTGCCGCTTTTTTTTTAGAATTTATGCAATTTATCTGAGGATGGCTAACGAGAGGGGGGACCCTTCGAGAGTTCCCTTCTCTTTACCTCCTCTGGTGCAATGAAGGCACATGGTGCAATACGGAATGAATGTGGGTTTGGCCGTTGATCTATTAGTGAAGGGTGTTGAACACCATAATGGCTGCTTAAGTAGGCGAGATGGTGTGATGTGTACTGGGTGCAAGTGATATCGGTTAGTGATAAGTGAGAATAGGGAACACGAACGTTGTGTTCTCTGAACTTCTGGATGGCAGTGGACTGGTCTAAGTTTTGGTCTGCTCTAAATTGGCGCATATGTCCGACTGCTTTATTTTATCGAATAATTGCGGTATGTGTATATAAAATCTTCATTTTTTTTTGTCTCATCGCACACGCAAGCCTTGGCAAAGTACCGATTATTTCGTCCATGTTACCTGTATAGGTTTCAATGAATTCTGGCGATTTAACTACCTGATCGTGGTGGAGTTGATAATGTTCTACCAAAGCAATCAAACGAATTCTGCCGAATGTGCAAAGTATCACCGATCAATTAACTATGCCGGAAGTTGACTCGATCGAGTGGTTGTGATATTTTTCAGGACTTCATGGATTCAATATAGTAGATTTTATCAGCTGTTCTTTCTCGCCATGACGTGAGACGCACCCATTTGATTTGAAGGCCGGATGAGCTGCGTTGATTTACCATAAGACCTTGTCAGTAGTGGCTGCTATGGTTGTGTTTTTTGGACCCAAACCATGAAAGTGCACAGAAGGGGAAGAGGGAGAGAGGGGAGAGCTTGATGGCCGCTGTCTCAGGACCAGTTCACTCGTTGATTATGACCTGCCCTGTTTTATTACCTGCACAACTCGAATAAAACATCTCAGGTTTATTTGATGTCACGGATGCATAAATTTGTATACGTGTGCGAGCAGATTTCAAGCCTGAAGTTTTGGGATGCGGGAAGGTGCGGGAAAGATTCATGGGATAGATGACTTGCTGTATGGGCTATCTCAAGGTTGGCAACGACTCCTGAAGAGCATGAACAAGGATGTAGCCCAATATGGTCAAATGTCGTCACTGCTTTTCTGTGATCACCGATTCCTTAGGGCTATTTTTTCCCTTTCCTCCCACTCCTTCTCCGCTAAAAGATTAGATGAATCTTCCTTCCTTGTTCCCACTTAGCTCGAGTGCTGTTTCGCAGTGGTGTGCACATTTTTTGCGGATGTGTAGGCAACTTCACTTTCCCATCCAACGAGGGTTTCAGGTGTAGTGGTGCGGAAGATGGATGGCTGAAGCTTTTGCTGCCCTCAGCTTCATTTATATGCTCAGATGGCCATTGAGTGACCATAGCGAATACTCTTGAGCACAGAGATATGCCAAAAACGAGGTTTTAATTTCGTTTAGACAAAATTCTTCCAATTTTTTTTTGAACGGAAGTCAAAGTTACGATTTTTCAATGACGTCATTTTTGCGCTCGAGGAATTCGAAAACGCTTATCAATGAAGGAGGCGATCATCTGCTATAAATGATGCGCACCCAAAGAGACAATAACAATAGGAATTACCCAACATCTAAAGAGCCCGAAACGTCAGTAAAAACATCTTTATCTGATTCAGCGCATCCCAAGATTTATAACAACAAACAATCATAAAACATCAAAAGAATTGCTAAAAATTAAAAAAAAAGAAAAAAAAAAGAAAAGAAAACGCTTCAATGCTTCAGTGGTCGATATCAACAAATTGACATATAAGCACTAGGCGTTGTACAACGATGAAGAGGTGTGTATGTGTGTGATGTGATGGTTATTTCCTGTTTTTTATTTTTATTTTTTTTTAAATTTTTGTTATGTTTCATAATAACTGTCACAACTCTCACTTAGAGATTATAATAGACGGAAATATGGTAACAGCTTAGTCGTAATCGGGAATAAACAAATATTTGGCGTATTTCGACAGGTATACGAATTGACAACGATATCGAAAGGTAGCGAAATTATTTATCGGCTAAGGGTGAATGCTTTTGTGATATGTGGAATTGATGGTCTCGAAACGAAAACGTGGAAATGAAGTGTGAACTTTTTTTTTCTTTTCTGCTTGCGTTGTCGAGACTTCGTGGAACTGAGTTCGATAAAGCTAATATGCATCATATGGCAGAGGGGACATTCGAGTGGTCGCCTTTTAGCAAAGTGCATCGTTTGTTGTTGATAACGGAAATGTCGTTGCGAAATATTGATTTGTGCTTGCTTCTTCATTTTTTTTTCATTTTTTTTTCTTTCTCTTGTTCAGTTAGGCTTTGTCTCTATCGGTTTTTGCGCAGCTGACTTTCAGGATTAGTGATGAAACATATAGGGTGAATGTGTTGCGTTGTGATTTCTATGATTTTTTTTTTTTTTTGAAAATAAATGTATGGTTTCATAAGTTATTTCATTTCATTTTGTGTTTAGAAAAAAAGAAATGCTCCAAATTTTCACCTTTTTAAAAGGAAAACGAATGCGACTGCTATAATAATAATAACAATAATAATCAATAATTGAGGTCCTCAAGTGGTTTGCTGCCGTAGTTTTTCTTGGAACGGATAATCGATTTTTGTTTCATTGCAAAATCTCTTTATCTCTGATTATCTCTATCTCGACATCTTGTCTACCTGCAATGAAAGAATTCGTAGAAACACGCATCATTGCTTGGGTCAACATTTTGGCTTCATTTCCTTTGAAATTGTTCGATGTATGCGTCCTCTTTTCTTCACTGTTTGCTTCAGCAATCTTATGGGGCAATCTGTGAAAATGTTCAGTGTTGTGATCGCTTCAAATGACTAGTCGAATCCACGTGGAGAAAGAGCCAATTCCACCATTTTTTATATGGGATGAATTCAAAAATTAGCCACTTTAAACAACTTGGTCAACTAATTGGCTAATATTTAGCTAGTGCATTTTGAGCATTTTTCTAAAGCTTCAGATTCTAAAGTTCTTAGTGGAAATAATTCCATCTAAATCTTGATTGAAATCACTCTTAAGCGAACACTTTTATTGCTTTAACTTAATGCGCTTTATTTGTTGCTGCACGAATTGTAGACAATGACGAAAACATTTTATTGAATATGGCTAAGGGAGCAGCTATTCGTTGCAATAAATATGCTTACCGGTTGGTTGATAAGTTAAATGTTCATATTTTTTCCCTGTCGTTCGTTTTTGCCACAAGTTTTTTCCAAAAAAAAAAATTTTTTTTTCAGCAGCCCTGACTAAGGCATTTTTTTCTCTCTGGAAAATGACTAATAATTCAGCACACTTTTGCGATAGTGATACTCAGCGTAAATTGCCGTTATTTTGCGTTCTTGGGGGGAGAGGGGGGGAGGGGAGATGCGATCGCCACATCGGTCTCCATCTCTTTCTCTAGCCCTCCCCCCCCTCCCTCCCTCTCCCCTTCTTAACCTCCTCACATTGCATATTACGAGTATCACTGATCGATCGCTATATATAGTGGTATGGTGAATGCGCTCGATAGAGCACAAATATATGAAACTTTATAATGCTTTCACCTACGTCTATTCATTTCCTTTTTCGAGCCGCAACACTTTACGGTGCTGCTTTACAACATAGCAGTGGAAGCAATGGGGAGTGGGTGAGGAGAGGAGGGGAAGAGGGGTGATGTGGAGTAGGAAATATCCTTTTGCGGTCATAGAAAGCGTTATGAGATATTTTAAAAAAAAAAAAAGCTTATCGAGTGTAAGCAGTGATATTTTTATTGCGTGCTAATATTTGTTGCCAATCTTTATCGCTTCTTAATTATGTGAATTTTTAGACGGTGCTGATCGAGCACATTTGGTAAGCGTATGGACTCAACCAGATGCAAACAGTTTGTAAGTTATTTTATTTATTTGTCTATTTTTTGTCTTTTTTTTTCTATTTTCAAAGTTTTTACGTAATTAATAGACTTTTTTCTTCTAGTATTGCTTTATTTCGCTTGTCTAATAGTTCGTGATGAGTGCAGCAATGCTTGTTGTCCATTAATTTGGAATAAGCTCTTATCGGTACTTATTACACTACTAATAGTAAGATTGTTTATTGGTAGGAAGCAAAGAAGATCCGATTATGATGAATAAAAAAAGAAAAGCACAACTACAAAATATTAAGATATATTGCTGCAGCTTTATGAACTCAAAACATGTTGTAATAGGTTGATTAGGGGGGGGGGGTGGGATGTGGGGAAGGATGAAAGTGGAGAGAGGGGTAGACTCACACAAGTTGATGGCGCTGTTCTCAGTTCAGCTAGCAGAGGTATTTAAATTTTTTAGCTGTTAGAGCAGCTATTGCAATAGAAATTTTAATAATGAGTGGTATATTATTGGATTTTTTTCTCATTTTTCAGATGTTCTATGAGATAACCATATGTTCGCAAAATCACATTGCTTTTTTTTGGTGTATTCACGTCT
>JAARMF010002808.1:10669-24327 GCA_022844705.1 Toxascaris leonina
GAGTAGCTGATAGAAAAAGCGAGAAACATTTCGGGAATCATGGTAAACTGTGCCTCGATGGGTCAACTACTTTCATGATAGTTCAAATTTATTTTGTGGGCCAAACTTCTTGAAGACAAATCTAAACGACCGTCTTTTGCAGGCTAACAACCTTGGCGATGAAACCCATTAATTTATTTCAGTAATAATATCACCTTGATTGCTGAGCGGTCATGTCTACTTTCACTTGGCTCGATGCGGTGATGAATTCTGAAACTGCCGTCAGGTAAGACGGTTACATGCTAATATGTTGAATAAGCAGGCGCGAACCAACTAACGGCGAGACCCATCAGGGTGTGATTGGGGTTGGCGGTGGCATTTCAGCCCTTAAAAAATGATCGCAATACCCAATGACGGTTTCGCGTCACGGCGAGAACGATCCGCCTGAGAAGATCGCAGTCTGCCTGCCTTGTAGGTGCTTCGCGGAAGCAGCAATGCTACGAGAAGACGACTGCGAACGGCCGAAACCAATGTTCACTAGCAGGCCGGCCAACACGTGATGTACTACCGGCCACAGCAATGTGAAAAGGAAGATCACTGCACGTCTATAAAAAGCTGCTTGGATGTGGCGAGCTCAGGGTCGCGAAACATGGAAAATTTTTCAGCTGCACGGATGGAAAGAACGACGAAATCGATGAAATCATAGCTGTTCAAGGCATTCAAGGTACTAATATAACTTCACTGATATCACAGCAATGCTATATCGTTGCACAATGTCATGTCAATAACAATACTAACAATAATTCAGGTCGTGGTTGCTCTTATTAACTAAACATTTGTGACCATGGAATCACAAATGTGAATGTACGGCGCATATTGCATGAAAAATGCTTTCTGGTACTCCTTCGGCTGCACGAATGAAGCCTTCGATCGTTAGTTTCTCTACGTTAATGCGTTCGTATGTCCGTCCTTCTACCTGTCTGTCGTAGCGTAGTAGTTGCCACTGCCATAATTTTCGCCTAAGGATGACGGCTCGTCGGACTCATTATTGAGACGCCATATGTCAGATATGTACGTCATGTGTCAAATATGTACCCGAGCAACTCAATGCAGGCCATTCATCCTTCTTTCATTTTGCGAGTTGGTGGAATGCTTTCGGCATCGATTTTCCGAAAACTCTTCGAAAGCACTCCACACATCTGCGAGGGTGCGAAGTTGAGAGCAGGGAGTAAGGACAAGGGATATAATGGCCTATTTACGGGGATTGCAGCACTTGATATAAATGAGTTTTTCGCAGTGCTGAAAGCTGCTGTTGCGACGCTGAAGTCGAAGGCACCTTCTGTCAGCCTCCAGCATCCAACTGTTGAACGCTAATCTTCGTGTTGATGAAAGATAATGGGACAATTAAAGGTAGCAAGGGACAATGAAAGTCTCGTTGCAGATTTGAAATGGCACGCGACTATAGTATACAATTTGATTTTTCAATAAGCTGTTAGAAAGAGGGTGCATTCATGGCGGAGACCTGGACAGTCGAACAAGAGTTGGGCTCGTCATGTATCGTGTGCCGAATGGTTGATGAACGCATTGAACGTTACCGCTACCATTCGCGAATAACAGGTCACCTGGTGAGGATGCTGCAATTTCTCGGTGATTAAGTATGTAGCCAAGGCGCATCGTAATGCTCTTTAAATCTGCATAATTCAGACGCTCGCTATTTCTCAGAAGACTTTTGCGAACACTGTTGACTTGACATCCTTGCGCATGAATAAATGTGTCCATGTCCGTCTACCTTCCTGACAGTTTCGGTTGACAAGTCACTGCTAATTCAACATTGAAACTGGGTAAGTTCAAGTGACTGCTTAATAAACTATACCATAGCACTCAGTGTGCAGCCGTCAACCTTTTCGTTCTGACCGAGAATATTCTCCATACGTTACTGACACAACGATTCCTGATAGTCGCATATCCTGCTTAGGATATTATTGCACTTGCATAAACAAACAAAGATGAAACAGCGCAACCGAAAAATCACGTTCACTACTATTCCGTTCATTTGAAATACCCAATACAACGAATTCTGACAGCACGTGCCGTCTGGCGATCCACAGTGATATAAGATCATCAGCGGGATCTAATAGATCGCATTCGATGAACTGTTCTATCCGTTCCTGTTCGGTTGCGACGCTCTAAGCGTTTTCGACTTCCTCCCATACCCTCTTCACCTACTGCTCTTATTCCATTTGACTTCAAACTTATTCAATCTTGGGTTCAGTTGTCGTAATATACTGTCGGACGACTTCCCACTAGAGCTTCAACCCCATTTATCAGCTAGAGTTTGAGGACACCTCCATGCGAAATCCCTTTATTTTATCAAGGCTCAATCGCATTATGCTAAGTATTAACATAGCTGTTTTGCTCTTAATCTGCTTCAAAACCTCTTCGCGTACACGCCATATTTTCTCTTTTACGAGTCAATTCTATTAGTAACAGCACTCTCTAGCTTCCATCACCACCGTGACTGATGTTTGCGCTTTCAAATGCGTGACCGACCCTAGTATCTCCCGATGCCTAACTCATCCGACTGGTTGGATGGTCGACCGCCACCCGCTGCCCACCATCCCTGTGTAGCGAGTGACTATTCCATCGTGATCGATTGCAAATTCTTGCACAACGGATGAGTTAACTGCTCGCAAAAAAAGACCATCCACTGCCGTGATACTCTTAGAAGCCTCAACACGACGACTTGTGCTTTAACACGGCAACTTGATATGGAAGTCTTTGCGTCAGCTTTAAGTCTACTTTTGAACGTTGCACTGCGTTGGACATTAGCTGTTCCGCAGTCCCGCCGCACCTCGCCTCGGTCGGCAGCGGATGTTTCATTCTAGGGGATGGACAGTTTCGTACGCAATTGACTTTTCACCTGTTCCGGCGTGCTTTCATATTTCACCTGAGTTAGGCGATGGAGCTACGATGGAACTCTATCATTTACCATTCCGACCTTGCGGTGTTGGAACGTTCCTTTCGCTGAGGCGAGGCCAATCCCCAGGGCTGACTTTTGCCACTACGAGCGTCCACTGGGCCATCCTGCTTCCAACTCTTTTTGCATATTCTAGTTTCATGCTTTAAGACCTTCACTTTACGCAAGGCAGTGGACAAACTGTGTCCCCCTGATATTCCTAAGAAGTATGACTGATTTATCGGAAATGAAGGCAGAGAACCGTTTTGCTTATACCAAAGCTTAACCGGACTGAACACTTGTGAAAACGGCTCTTCGAAAAGACTCGCATATGGTGAGTTCGGGTTAAAGCAAGCCTCGGCTAAAGTCCTGAGTGGGTTTTGACCACGGTCGTGGGAGAAGCGGATCCACAACGTTTATCGAACCGCTTCAACTGAAAATCCACCTTCACATGTATGGCAAACCTCCTTTTCACTCTTCGGAAACATCTCACAGGTCATATTCCGCTCTTACTGAGTAACGAACCCTATTTCCTAGTTTAACAAAGTGCATGGTCGCGAACGCAGATCTCAGTGCTACGTCGTAGAAGCTCTTCGCATTCTCACATGCACTTCACTAAAAGCTATGCTGGCGTAGAGAACGGCAAGGATGCGGACATGGAGATGGATAGGACCTCATGCTGAAGGAAGTGGGAGGAGCGACAAATACACACTACCTGTCATTTTGGCAATAACGACTCGATGAATCAATACCACAACTCGTGCTAGAGGGAAATGAAGAGCTCAGACAAGGATCAAGTCGGACTGAACCACTATCCGTCACAAGCACAACATTTAAAATACATTTTATAACAACATAACATAATACTGAACCGCATAAGAACAAACCCAACAAATTATTTGTGTAAGTAGACAAACAACGAGAAAATGATAAGTTACGAATGAAACCGGATTTGAGACAAGCACCTACCACATCCATATTCATATGCAGTCATTTTACCGTAATGTTTTCGTTAAAAAGCCTGATCAACCCCTCTTACGATGCGTTCGTTAGTACCTCGACAACCCCTTAAATAGCCAGTGTATTAAATCTGCTCTCAGGTACGGGACGCCTTTCCCCCCGTACTGAAGCGGTGGGGATAGACCTTTGTTTATACCACAATTTGATGAACAACCGTCTTTTCGCTCGTACAGCACAGACACACCCCAAATGTCAGGAATTCCAACTAGCATATGCACACATGTGCCCACGGTATCTGTGGAAAGCTTTGAAAACGAAAAAAATCGCTCCGTTACCTAAATAAGCCATTACCTCAAGAAAATGTTTTCGATCTTCGAATGGGCTCCTCCCTTTCCAGCATCCTGATCCCGTAGCTTTTATCCGCTCGTTTGGCTGTGGAAGTCTACATTCCCTTAAGCCAATCGACTCATCCGTATAACAGCCGATTGTCTCAAAAATGAGACACTACAAAAACTGAAGTTCTTCTGTAGACAGGTTCTATGACATCACTGATGATCACTCTCATAGCATCACTCCCATATTTGAATGCAAATGAAGAAATCGAGCAGAGCAGACGTGTAGCATATGAAGTGCCATGAGAAACCATAAAAGGAAACAGTCAAATTGACATTTGCCTTCTTCTTAGTTAATGAGAAGAGACACCATCATTAAGAGATGGAACAAAGAACAACCCGAGAACAAGAATAACAACCGGTACGATCACTGCTGCTAGTTAGGCGTGTCGAAAGTCAGCATCAGATCCATCTGGCGTGTTACAGCTTCAGTAATCATCGCCTCTCTTCGACGCCTCTCCTGTTTTCATACAGTTATCCACTTTAATGATGCAACACAGTAAGTCATACTCTGCGAGAGGCGTGTGCATGGTGCTGTTTCGGCGGACATGGGTACCATTTTGGGGTTCGTTGTCCTCCCTCGAGAGGACGAACTGGTAATTAGCGCCCATTTTTGACAGTTTTTGGCAAATTCCAATGCCATCCCACGTAGGCTGTCTGTCCAATACTGTAACGTTAAACGTTAAAATAACGTTAAATAACGTTATTTTATCCAATAACGTTAAAATCAGCCACAAACCACTTCGACAAACGGCTCGTGAGATCTTTCACACGCTTACAGTAATGAATCACTGCCTGAGCGATCCTTCAATGTCACCGATAATTTTGATTCCGTCGTTCAGCGTATCACGCACACACCCCATGGACGCATGTCCATGTTATCTCTACTTGTGGGAAGAACGGTTCATGCACAACTGACCATGCTGTACCCTCGTCTTCAGCACTGCTGATTCTACCGATGATAACGCCCTTATATGAAGTGCGTTAAAATCATAGCCCCCCCCCCACAATTCCAAGTTTTAGTAGCATCCACAAACGCAATTTTAAACCGCACCATAAATTAAAATCTCTGTATCGAAAATCGCCGATGCAATGGCTGCTAAGTTCCTCACGATGAAAATGAAGATGAGCTAGAGATGGACAAGAAATGAATTCCGCTGCTGTATTAGATTGCACTGAACTATACAAAAGCTGGCAGATAAAAGCTCATTACGAAACAGCAAAAGCAAATTCTATCAGTTATGCTCCCTTCCCTTTTTATGCGCCATGCTATTGCTTGCACTCTACATCCCTCGATTAATGTCATTAGAACGATAAACAAAGTTCTTTTCCGAATCAGCATCGACAGGCCCTGATAACCGGTCCTAACTCCAAAGCTCAGGATGTTCCTGGAATCTTTACGAAAGCCCCGAACTTCAGACTACATTGAAGATGAGTCACAATTTTCCTACATCATGCTGAAATTTACTGTGAAGGCCTTTAATGCCCAGTAAAGGCATATTCATCTATGTTGCGGTTACCTGCGTCTAATCACCACTGTTGAATCTTGAGTCTGCTGTTAAGTGGAAAATTTGCTGAAATCGAAGACCACTTGCTCCCATTTTTCATAGAAAAATTAAGAACCCTCAGAAATCTTCAAAAATAGAGTGCGTTCCATTCTGTACAACAGATATTCTCAACTAATGGTGTTGTTCTCGCGTTGTTATCTCCATACGCTAGCGTTTCATCCTTCCCTTCGCACCACTACAGCCGTTAACAGTACAGTTTCACATCAACATAACTGATACCATATAACGAGTCTCGAAGAGTTTTACCGCACTATACTTCTTAAGAATTCCGCACTCGCATAAAATTGTTCAGATCTCTTCCGTGCCTGAAGCTACTTGCGAATGCATTTCCCCAGTTGATCTCACATTGCTTTTCCTAATGATTCCTGATGCAATCTTTCATGCAGAACTCTTGACGAACAGTAATTGCCAGCGTTATTCTCCAACACTACTGCTCGCAAAAAAAGTTTCCTACTTCACAATGACGGCAATGCAACGCCATTTATCAACGTCTGCATAATCAACACATATATATCTGCATATTCCTAACCTTCAACACTCGCTCAGCTACAAATAATCTCTATCGTATTGCTGCTGTCATCGACCGACCCTCTACCGCCTTGTATTTCTCAAGACAAAATCCGATGATAAACATGGAAAAACTTCTCAATTCAGCAATTTCAATTCGAACGGAGCCAAGCTGAGTGCGGCAATAAGTAAAGAGGCTATGAAACAGACCAGCAGTTTGATATTTCTGAATTTCAGCACGTCTCCAAACTCGGTCATTGTCTATGGATCATCCTTTTTTCGGAATTTATATTGTTAGATCCGTTTTAATCAACGCCCCAATACTTCTTTTTTGCAATGGACACAGTCGTATAAACAGTTTGATACGACGCCCCACTTCTCCAAATCCGACGAACTTCTTTTTACCAGTTTCTTACGCTGAGCTGGTCGAAGCTTACGGTGACGCAAGAACTTAGGGACGGAACCGATGACATTAAGAAAAAATCGAAGTTGAGGATCCCAGGGTGGATTTGCCAAAAGCCCCGAAGCATGGGACGTCCGAAGTTCTAGGGGTAATAAAATGAAATTCGCACTACATCTAGCCGCAGTTCCTACCACATAGGTTACCTGCACCTTGTATATGTACTTCTAGCTGTTCCCAAACAGACTAGCTCAGGCTGACAGCAAACAGGATGGAAAAAGCAGAATCATTTGCTAGTAAACATGCAATAAAAACGAAAAATAATGCAACCGATGTAGATAAACAAATTCACTACAATACAAGGATGTACCTGTTCCCTCCTTCGCATCATATCAAGCTGCAATGATTCCTCTGAGGTGGTGATATTCGCACGCCATCCTTCAGAACTACTGTCACTGACGCACTCCCCCTCTTCCAGTTCCTCAGCTTGTCTTGCTGCTTCTTTTACCTGTTTGTTCTGAAGCAGATTTAGAACAGAATGTGAGCGAAATGAAGTAAGGAAGCAACATATCTGCGTTCGGGCACTGCAGCACTGCAAGCGCCAATCTGCAAATTCACCCCTACATCTTCCATGTAGCTTTTCGAACGATCGCCGAGCTACGTCAGACCAGCAGTGAACGTTTTACAATATGTAACACACAGTTCCACTGAGATACAACGACCTACTTAATGCCCGACGATTGCTTACAGTACTGTGGGTTGCGCTTATGCGATCTTTGTGGCGCCAAAGCTTTTGCACACAGCGCAAGACCAAAAATGCACCATACGAGAAACTATCGAACGTCAGACTGCAACGTCAAGTGTAATGTAATAACTAACCGATTTTCTGGCTGCGTTCTCTGCGCTCAAAACGTCCGATTTCACTTGATGGCGAACATCGTCAACACAGCTTTGAGCGTTGTGCGCCAGAACGTTGAGCTTTCCTTTATTTGGGTCTGAACAAATAAATAGAAACAAAAACAAAAAAAAGGAAAAGGGAAGATTTCACTGGATTACAAACTGTGTGAGGCAACTACGAAAGCCCATCAGGAAAGCTTGGCTTTGTCTATGCACTTTCGTAAACACTCATTTTGCAACAACCTATGCGCCGCCTCCTTCACGCCCTTCGTCACCGTTTGCCGACTAACTGAATAATACCTATGCAATCGGGCAGATGGCCTACTTCGCGATCATGACGCCTTTTAACCACCCAAATGAACCAAATTTGTACCCTACGGCATTCATCTC
Source organism: Toxascaris leonina (assembly GCA_022844705.1). NCBI lineage: Eukaryota > Metazoa > Nematoda > Chromadorea > Rhabditida > Ascarididae > Toxascaris > Toxascaris leonina. The sequence continues at coordinate 18,719 of JAARMF010002808.1, forward strand.
TAGCTTTCATGGGCTCTCCGTTCATGTTTCTCAGATCTGAACGATCGTCATCATCAAATGATGAAACATACGATATAACACGTTCAAACTTTCGCCAAATCCGAAGCCACTCTTCCAAAAAGTTTCGGTTTCAGCAAGATTTCTGAAAATTGGCCACGTGTGCAGAGCTATTTGACTGTGCACATTTAGTGGCCATCTAAAACACCTTCCTATCCATAGGAAACTTGAAAATCGGCACCTAATTTAACTACATCAAGGATCACACAGATCAAATTTCTCGACCGCAGTCGCAATGCTACGAGTTGAAACGCAAAACAAATGGGCATGTATTTTCAAACAAACAAGTACAGAACTAAGCAAAGTGCAGCTACTTCGATCTGCACGTTTAGAGTTCGACTCACGCTTCATGCATTGCTAACAAATAGAAGCGTGCGCAGCAAAGCACGCGCTCTTATCGTCTTTGATTGGATTGCCCGCGAGAAACTTCCACACGAGATTATCTGGTTAGTGACAAGACGCACAAAGTTTCTTGGTAGCTTTCAAACAAATACAATCGTTTTTGAAGTTGAAACTTTGGTGGCGTACATCCGGAATTACGTAATGCAGCTGTTTACCGAACGAAGCATTCTGCAGTACCCCACTCAAAATTAATTTTTCCGTTCCTAACTGGTCCAGAACGGAGCCACATCCGCGCCTCAAAGCAACTCGAACTTGCAAAACTCATTGGGACGATGAATTGGAATAGAATAAGCTTCTGTGAATAGTCTACGGTTTTGAGTTCAAATGATTCAGGTAAGTACAGGCAGACATGCACACAGACAAAACTTGAGCGTTTCCGCAAAAGAAAGCCGCAAAAGGAAAGCAAGAAAGAACTGCACTAACAGTCCGCCTCTATGTCTGTTCTTTTTATGCGTTGTCGCCCATGAGCTTCGCAAATGCCCGTAACGATGGTGTGGATCTATACACATTAATGGGTGTGTTTCTCTGTTTAGCACCTTCTACCACTGAGCCGAAATTACGAGATTAAGTGAGGTTAACGCAACCATTGGACGACCTATAGCTCTAGAGTTCACAACGATCTCCCAATTACAAGTGAAGTTATGCATAGTTAAACGTGTTAAAAAATTCAACGGCATTTTACCCTAGCCGATTTTTCATTCCACCACGATGGGTAAGAAAAAATCTTGCGGATAATAGCCGCTAGATCGATTAAATTACGGAGACATTTCGAATGTATTTTATTTCTCTATAGGTAACTTTTGGAATGGTTGGAGAGATATGCGGAAAGCAAAAACGCATACCGCAATTCGCAGTGATATGCTTTTATATTCCTTTGCGATTTTGCTGATCAGATTAACTGGCTGCAATAACGCTCAAAGATACGAATGTTCTGGGACGTAGTGAACTGAACTCCACGAAAAGCCGCTTCGCAAGCGTATTACTCGAACCAGAAAATAACTTGAAAGATGACGTGCGCAAAGCAGTCACATTGTGATGCTAGGAAAAAACGAAATTCTCGTTGAGCTATTGTTCGCAACGTCATTTACAATGTGCGATCGATTCGCGATGGATTAGCACAGCTTCGTTTTCTTTTTTTTTTCTTTTGCGGCGAGAAAACACAAAAGTGCGAATTCGACTGAATTCAGTTAAATTCGTACTTTTGAGGCCGAAATATGGATATAACACTTCACGAAGGTCACATCGCATCTTCGAAGCGCATATCTGCAAATGTGTCCAATGCTCGCAAAAGTTCATCGTACCATGATCCACATCTCAAGGCAAGCTCGACTGAATACAAATATTCAGTCGCTCTAATTTCACGGTTCTTAACACCAGCACTTCCTCTGTGAAATCACATAATGACGCAATGGCTGTTTTATGCACCTAGCTGTAGAACTTAACAAGTGATGGTCGTTTAGTTCTACAGCCTAATATCCCATGTGAATTCATCACCAACTAAAATTCACTCAACCAGTTAGCTTCCTCAATCTGCTACGCCAACCAAACAGGATCCGCACATCGGATTTTTGTTTCAAATGGGCATCATTTCTTCCCACATCTCCGGAAGCGTAGACGTAGGAAAAGACATGTGAGAGGATGTTATTGCCATACTGGAACTAAAATATTTCTCGCAGCACTTCACAGCGTCATTCACACTTGTAATCAGTGAATCTGCACGCGTATAACACCCTATGAGACCAACTACTCCGCGGACTACTTATCAACCTCACATCGCTGATCTCTAACATTCGCTCTTCTTTCGGCTCCATCATGCCTCTCTATTATATATTTATTAGCGAGAAATCAAGTATCGCACAAAAGCCAAGAAGAATAAAGCGCACAAACCGGTAACTGGAAGAGGAAGAAGCCGATCAAGGATGCAGCACTCAGCACCGAGAGGCTCCTCATTTACAGCAATCAGCAGCGGTTTTGCACCACTGTGCACGTAAGAACCAAAAACCGCTTGCTTATAATCGTCTTCTGTAAGAAGTACTTGTTCGTATCTCATCATCCGTCGACGCTCTAATTCTATAGACTGCAAAAGGATAGTGAAGTGGTTAATCATAACATACTTAATCATAACATACCGCACTTGTTNATCCTTGAAGTAATAACAGTACACTTGAGCTGCTTATTAAACCACTATGGATCAGCAAATATTTTCTTCGTGGAAAATCATGTGGCCGAAACATATATCGAAGTCCTCTCAAATATTTTCTAAGCCATGCAAATTTCTACTATATTAACTTGTTTGGGAGAATGCGCATTGATGAGAAAGCTTGCCCTGAATAACGGCATGATCCGCACTTTCGCAGCTCTAATGATGGAATAAACAGAGAAACAGAGCCAAGATTCAGTTGTTATCTGCACTGAAGTGGTTGTCTGAGCTAAACCTAGCCTGAAAAATGAGCTGTTTAGAGACTCGAGGTGACTTGTGAAGTGAAGGAAAGCTTTACAGATCCATCATGTGCTGGCACGACCAAGGCTTCAGCCGTTCTCAGGCTATTGAGGCGGACAGATAAGCACGCATCAACAATCCAGGAAATGTAATGTTGCCACGGATCGCCTCTTCTAAACATTCACAAAAAGCACACAAAAATACAATCCCAACCCTAAAATTCAAAGTCTTCTAGCACATCATACGAACCACATGGTTAGCACCCTACTGTAACTACATCTTTGGTCCCGCTGAATGGCCAAGATGAAGTTGTGCGGCAGATTCCCTAGTCGGAAATTCGTTTGGTCACACATTTTGTGCACCTTCGGCAGTTATTGCGAGCAGATCACAGTAAGCGAGCTGGAAAAAAATTGACAAAACAGATGAGCATACATCAACTTCGAATCATGCTTCAGCGAGGAAGGCAGCTCGCAGGCAAGTCACAAACGGACAAATCTCACATGCGTTCATTCTGCACTGTACAAGATGGGAAGTTCTGGACAAGCTTTTTTGAAATTTCGAAAGCACGATTACTCTCCAGTAAGATCGGTTGCCCCCTCTGTGGACAAAACTCAGAATGGTTTCCTGCCTGACGAAGCCAACGCGCTTTCAAACCGTCGTGACACAAACGGCACCGTATCACTCAACAGAAATTTGAATATTTATGTAACATTATACACTATGAAGATGCGAACATTACTCAAGGCAGAAGTGACGGTGGTGAACGGCCAGTTACTTCAGTGACAGAGGGGAACGCCCATAGCGAAAATCGGCAAACGCAAAACGATCTCAACAAAATCGTGCGCATGCACGAGTGCATGAACATAAGTTCTTTGACGGTCTAGCGCACCTCTTAAATCGAGGAATGTACACAAGTCTGAAGCGAAGCAAGAAAGCGGCTCGCGACCACACGCGTTCTTACGGAAAGACTGACGGGTAGGAGGAGGTTGAAATTATTTCAATATTGGAAGTTTAATTGTTGGCTACCTGAAGAAATCTACAGTACCTACGGATCACTCGTTTTCATCAAATCACCTCAGCATTCAGCACTCATCCGATTCAACTCGGTGAGGATGGATTTCGCCTTATATTCTGCTTTGACTATTTCTTTCAAAGAATGATGACTGCTAAAGCGGCATGAGGAAAATCAATACCGTGGAAAAAAAATCCGCACCACAGAATTGCAAAAAAGCTTCAATAACGAACCGCTAGTGGTGCTTAACGGACGAACGTGTGAAGAAGTACAACAATATGTGGGCAATGGTACTCGGCGTGCATGCTTTACCTCTGCAGACTTCGTGACAAACTTGATCCGTTTCTGCAACAGCAAAGGTTTTATGCTAAATGTGACGCTTTCTTCTGTTCTGCAGTTGCATCTTAACAACCCTTTTGCAAACAAACGGTGCCCAACTACTGCGTGAACATGACAAGCTTACACAGCGATGTGCAGTATGAATGGAAAGAGATATAATTACTATGAAAAGAATGTCACCGCCATTATCGACCGATCACGAGAAAAGTCGAATTTGTCATCTCATTATCAAGTTAATGAACCTTTTTTGAACATTCACCGAACAAAAAAGCAAACTGACGAACACAGCAACAAAGTACCTTTCTCGCGCTTCTTTTCCGAGATCTGTTGACTTGCGCAGCCCGTTCCTGCTCACCTTTGACATGTTCTGCAAGGCGGCTAATTTTTGAGATCACATTAACTTCGTTCAAACGCACATCTCGCCGTTACGAAATCCTCGGCAGCCCAACATTTTATTCACTTTACGTAAAGGGTATTCGCAGCAACAACTGGAGTGCACATACAGACCTTTGCATGTGTGATCGGGGAGGGGACGACTGATGTAGGGAAACCCTTCAACCCCTTCTCCTCAGGTTGCGGAAGAGCACAGGAGAAATTTTCACGACCTGATCTAGAGGCCAACAACTTTCAAGCCTCCCAACCTCCAAATTTTCGGCTCTCTTTGTTCACTCCCTCTTTTAAATGATCAGCTTGCATCGCCAACCTTACCTGAACAAGTCGGTGCGCTCATACTGTTTTCCTCACCTGACCTGAATTCAGTTGATCGTAACTTCATCGGATCCATCTCATCTGGAACTCTAAAATAACCTCACCCATGTGATTCGATGTGCCAATTTGTTCGTTCTCGAAATCGATCCGTACTTACATCGCCTGCACATAGTCTATGTGAACACTGGGATGAATATTNTGATCAGCTTGCATCGCCAACCTTACCTGAACAAGTCGGTGCGCTCATACTGTTTTCCTCACCTGACCTGAATTCAGTTGATCGTAACTTCATCGGATCCATCTCATCTGGAACTCTAAAATAACCTCACCCATGTGATTCGATGTGCCAATTTGTTCGTTCTCGAAATCGATCCGTACTTACATCGCCTGCACATAGTCTATGTGAACACTGGGATGAATATTTCCGCGCACTAACCACGCGATCCAGTGCTCAATTCATTGGTATGGCAACCAGCTACGAACGTCTGCACCTTGCGTAGAGTCGTTGATTTCAGCCTCTCGAAGTCGAACTCCAGCTTCTCGTTGTTGCCCAGAGTTGGTACTCCTTCGCTCGTCGCTATTACATCGACTAACTAAAACAAGAACATAGACTAGGTGGCATACCACTCACGAAATATCGCAGAGAGGAAG
>JAARMF010002810.1:3186-23601 GCA_022844705.1 Toxascaris leonina
GAGAGAGAGAGGGAGATAGTGCAGGTACATGGGCATGTTTATAGACACAAAGGGATATCGCCTCCCTATTGCGCTGTTGCAGGAACCGCAGAAAAGTGAATTATGAATAAATCCACTGAAAATCCGAAAGACTGCCCCTCTTGAATATTAGAGTAGAGTAGAAGTGCTGAAAGGCTTTATGATAGATGAAAAATCTCTTTCAGTGCATCAACGCATTCCATTTCATATGTTGACTTCTCAAATTTACCAGTTCATTTTCGTTTGTTTCCTCTTCATTTGCTTCCTCCACCATTTTAAGGAAAGGGCTTATAACATTACCAAGCATGTTATATAAACAGACCGCATGTTTTCATAAAATTTCTTTGTTATGCGTGTGGTGCATCTTATATCAGAAAATCTTTTCTCGATTAGCAAACAAAATGTCTCACCATTTTATCTGGATGAGATCCATAACGGCGACATTCCTTTTAAACAGCGACGCTAACCAAAACACTCCGAAATCTTGCTTTTGCTTCGCTGTGAGCGAGACCGCCACCTCTATTCGAACAATTCCACTCATTGTGAGGGCCGCGTAGCCGGCCGGATCATCACAGTCCGTCGCAGTTGCGATAGCGACTCCCTCACCAAAGATAAGGCATCCTGGCCCTGTCGGTCCTTTGATTGGTTGGATGTCTGATGTTACTGAGAGCCCAGAAGGTGGGATGCCCATTCCATTGAAAGCATCTCTAACCTTCAATATTTGACCACGTGTCATTTCTGAGCAGCTCTCATGTTTCAGACTGGTCGTTTCAAAGAACACGGTTCGCATTCAGAGTAAACTGTATTTTATTCTTTGAAGAAGCATTCGTTAAGCTATTCAAAGCTACTCAACTGTCATTCAGCTGCTCAATCGCTATGCTGCCCGTGGCTGTTAGGAAATCCTCTCCAAACTACATCATAACTGTTGTGTCAGTCATATGCGTTGATCCGCTGTTGGTTTTTCTTATCCTTCCCTGATTGCCTCTTTTTTGACGTCCACTCCAAACAATAATGCTAAGTTGAGAAACGTGAACGGTAATGCTTGGAGGTGAATTCCGTATACTGTCTTTGTGAGCGTATTTTTAGCACAAGAATTTCTTCGCGCGGTTTCCTTAATTCCTTACCTTTGTTTGCAATAACTCTGGTAGAACAACTACGGAAGAATATTTTCAGCACTTTCGTTTTAGCCAGATATTGAGCTGAAAGCATGATAAACCTACTACCGTATCCAACTTTTCGCAATGAGTGCTGAAGCGCTCTAGGTGAGCCGAAAAAAAGTAGAAGCAGCGAGGAAAAAGCAACCGTCGTTTAGTTCCACTTTTTGACCTCTGTCTTTTCACATACATTTCAAGTGCATCACTTTGCATGGACCAAGGGTTACACTGCTTATATTCATAGATGGAAGGCATATATTATAGCAGTAACTTTTGTACATACAATGGACAGAAAGCGCATGGAAGCCATCAAGGCTTTACGCAACCTGCTTCAATCGTTTAATCTCCACTGTCCTTTGAATTCGTTAAGCAAATATTTTCGCCACTTGAGCCTAGGCATTTTCATCAGCATCGTCGATGCTGAGTCAAATAATTGATGTCTTGTGCTCAAATTTAAGACAACACTTACCGACGCCTCCAGTGTGTCGCGGATCCACGTTTTAGCAGTCTCAGCATCTGGTGATTGACCATTTTGCAGTCTGTCTTGGGCTGGTGAATAGATCCATGTCAAAGATGGCAGAAAGCTCAAAGAGGTTGTCATCACCGTATTTCCTGAATAATCTGTAACTCTATATCAGTGCGGTGATAGTGTTGCTGAGAACGAAAATTTCCATTGAATTCCTATCAACAAATTAGAGAATGCATCTGAGCGGACAAGTTTATTTTGGGGGATGGAGGTGCCTTGAGGGGAATCGAGCTTCGAAAAGTCGAGGCGAACGAAGGCAGTGCCCAAACGTTGGACGACATCCACAGTTTTAACTGCCAGCTTGAGTAACACTACAGCTCGACTACCTCACGGAATGGTCCAAGTTTTATGAGCGGTGGGACTTTAGCTCGCGTGTTTTGATATTCAAAAGGACTTGCTTTATGAAGAACAAATATGACGGCTCGAGTTTCTTGAGAAAATGGTTAAGCAGCGCTACGGTAAGGTGACAACCAACCGGGCATGTTTGTGGTGTTGGGGGTTCCCAGGCTTGTAGAAGTTGCAGAAGGATCACCGTTTACAGGCGGAGATTCATTTGGTGCGCAACATAGAGCAAGTTGGCAGTATCCAAGTGTAGTGTCAATCAGTGCAAGCACAGAATACATGTTCATTGCCATTGCCCTGGCAATTCGAATATTTCCTGAGTGGCTCTTCAGTTATTTGGAAAACAGTTGCGCACTCTTGTAGCAATAGTCGAGTACATATTCGCTTTTATCTGTTGCTCTGTCTTCTGCATAAATATCAAAAAGAGGATTTCTTTGGTATATTGCTATGAATGATCTGACTTGTCTCTGTGAACGACCACACCTCGCAGTCGTATGAGTAAAATATTCCTCAATATCGTGGATGAATTCATTTCGTAAGCGAAATTCTTGGAAATCTCAATGAATTCCGTTGCTATTAAAAGCGAAACTACCGGATGGCAGGTATGAAGTGAGCAAAAGGGCGATATCTTTAGTTCGTTGTACACGGCCTAAGTTTTACTCGAGCCAATATGGCGCTTAATTTACAAGTCACACTGCTTAAAAATTCTGGCTCATCAATGAATTTACATTCTTTCTGTCACAGAAGAATTCGCCTAGACGAAATTGTGGAATTCATTGACCAAATCCTTCTTAGTTTGCTTCCTTTATGGGAGCAAAGGACCTAATTTAGCAGTTACTAACTGGCAGTTAGATGGAGCAGAAACTGCTTAAAGTCTCACTCGGATGAACGACAAGCAGCGAACAAAGCAAATGCGAGGTCGTTTCAAAAATTCACTGGCGAACATTTTTGTATTCACCCGAGTTTCGTCACGCATATGACAAACTTAAGATAAATGCATATCGCACCAAGTCGTCAATAAATTCTCTGAGTATCTTAAGTGAGAGCCATCGCTGTCAAACACAATTCACCAAATCCAATGATCGTTTTGAGAAATTAATCAGTATGCTGAGATTGACATTATTCCCGAACACAGCACTGTCAGAGCATAAGAATATCGGCGGAAAAGTGACTGTCTTATGAGCACTAAAATTCCATTTGACACCATTCTTTTGGAAAGCTCGGCCATTTTGGCTTCGCATTTATGGTGTCTCCTTTCAAGTGGCCTCCAGTGCATGTAATGTTTCTGTCATATCCTAGAAATGCATTCTGTGGGAATCATATTTTTCAGAACTTGATAGTGTCATAAAGTGAGTAGGATCTGGATAATTTTGTGTGCGCCAAGAAGCAAATATGAATTTGAATTTTTTTTAATACGAGTGCCAGTGAGGCTGGAAAGCACTATTCACATGCTTGCATCTTCCTCGGATTAAATTAATACTTTTTCGCAGCTTCGACTGACCAACTTATTCAAAGAGAGTTGATGAGCCTTCCCCTCCCCTTCTTGTATTATTAATGGAGACCGGCTTCCTTCTAGAAATCTGTCTCAAGTATAACAAAAGTGTCGTATTTCCTTATGGCTTGAGCAAATCTAGGGCATAAGAATGCTGAGATGTGGGAAATGCAGTTCCAGAAGAGGTGGCAGGATAAGCGTATTTAAAAGCACGCGGCACCAACGGGATCATGGACCAGTAGGTAATAATAAAACCTGCCCAACATTGATCGAAATTTTAAGCGGACCGACCGTGCTTATATTTCTTGATAAATGATTCCTTCGACCACGCTGGTGTAGATACCACCAAGCCAATTTAAAAAATTTGCCAAGCGATCATCAATGCTACGCGAATCTTTCAGAACGTTTGAGTTTATAAAACTCATAAAAGAATGAGTAATCTGCACAGCTGGTTTGCATGAGCATCATGGCATGAATTTTACACAGCAACTTCCTTCCCGCCCATCCCAGTGGTTCCCCAATAGAGATCACTGTGTGAATAGAAACCTTGTGATCCTAATTCGGTCTTAGCGGTCTTAACTGTAGGCACAGCAACACACAAACATAAGCAAGTGCACATATGAGCGTCGATAGAACTGGTCATAGGGCTTCTCCATCTCCAAGGTCGCTTCGCAGTTGCGGCTTTGAAGTTTCGCTCCTTATAGTGAGCAATATATAAAAGAAATGCAACCGTTTCTAAATATATAAATGAAATGCAACCGTTTCAAAGAACTTTGCGTTCCTGCTTTTTTTCTCCCCTATAATTTTCGAATTATGATATGGTGTGGACATGGCATTGTCTATGGCACTTTTAGCGTAGTCACCTTTGCACCGAACCGCATCAGAGGATTACAAAGAACTTTGTGTTCCTGCTTTTTGCGCAATTAAGAAACCGTGCGCTTCCGGCTCTGACGTTCTCAAGAATTTCAAAAACCAAGTACTATATACTGTTCTAGAAATGCATTGACTGATTTCATGATTCACCAGGAAATAATGTATTTTTGTAAAAACTCACCTATCCTCTAACTGATGAAATCGCTCGTAAAAACATTCTACTGAGGATGATTTCTTCTGTGAGTTGACTTGTATAAAATGGAGACATAGTGGACAAAAGAGTTTCAGAAGAAGTTTCAGAAGCCACTGAAAGGCTTCGAAACTAACGAGTGAGTCTGAAAGTATATATGAGGAGGACGTCACTCTGATGTTGCATGTTGTATTCATCAATTTTCATGAATATCAGCGATCAGTAAAACCGACCAACATTCATGCCATGACGATGCTCAACGTGATAAAAAACCGCGACTAAATCGCTAAAATGTTGTGGCCAGGAAACAATCGCCCATGGAATCGAGGTTTCGGAGGGCTAGCTGCGATATTTCGGTGAGAAACTCCATTGGCTTCCAAGTGCGAACTTCGGAAACTTTTGAACCAGGCCGCATATGCTTCGAAACAATATCTGGAGACTCCAAATTTCCCAAAGCCGAAATTTATAATTCATGCAAGTCTCAGTGCCCAATCAATCGATTGCCGACTACTTGAATTTGAACTTCGGCCCCTTTTTCTCAAGGACGGCCTCTGCGCTCCTCTTGCATCTCCCCCTCCCTCTCACTATGACGAGAGTGCAGGGTAGCTTGCAAGTTATGAACTGAAGGAGCCCAACAAAACTTCAGGATCAGAAGAGGTTGTCAGTTTTTATCAGGACTTTTGCGCTCTTCTAATAGTTAAGCTTCATGGAGGGAGCATAAACAATTCGAGTTCACTACGCGAAGCCCGACAGATTGAAATACTCCGTTAGATTTAGTCAGGTGATGGAGTAAAACAAGCTCTATCTTTACATTTCCGGCCGTAGAGATTGAAACTACCCAAGAACAAGGCGGAACAGCCTCCACATAAGGGAATATTTGTGGCTTCTGAGATTACATTTGAGTAGTGCTGATTTACATTGTGCTGTTAACAAATATACGTTTGCTTTCCATGTGCGGTACGTGCGGCATTCGTTTCAATTTTATGACGGCAGCTAGTATTGGTTTTGTGCGTGTATCCTGTACTGGAGACGACGAATAAAAGTGTTCAGCTTTTGCATTGACGAAAAGCACTATTGTGATGCTATTCTTTGCTGTTAAGTGCATCTCTCGATACGACTGTAAATATTGCACAGATATGCGATACAAGCCAGTGGTTGAACAATCATTTGCATTTACGAAACGCTTTCTTATATGCGAATAAATAAATGTTGCAATGGAGTTTGCCATTAAAAAGTCGTGAAACGTCGTATTCAATAATATCGCTGGAAAAACTATTATAACCCTGCTTACTCACAGCGGAATTGTGGAGAAAAGATTTTTTGTTCGCTAAAGTGGCATGAAGCAACTTTCTCTCAGTGTAGGCGGATGGATTAAGGCCTTCAGACAATCAGCATATCTAAAAAAAATCAGATCAGATCTATGTTATGGTCGTTCGCTGTTTATTGCAAATGTATGTTCCTATATTGTGCTCTTGAAGTAGACTTGCTTGAAGAACATGCCTCATGAAATACGTCGCAACAAAATTCATCCACTTCAAACGTGATTCTCAACTACAGAAATACGATCACGAATATTTAGGTATTGCTGAACCCCTCCCTATGTTTCTTCACCAAGGACCTCGTGCAACCTCAGCATTTTGCTGCCATCTTATCGCCTCTTACCCCTTCCCTCGAGAATTGTCACTATTTGGACGCTGCGAAGCATTTGGCGCAAAGCGCTACAAATACAAGCAGATCCATACAAGATTGTCAGCGAAGCTTTTCAAGCCTCCGACCACAACGCCTTTCGTTCTACTAGTACGAAATATATGTGTGAGAAATCGAAACATTTTCAAGTTTGAAAGCTATAAATCTTGGTTTGCACTTCGGAGGATAGAGCTTTAACGGATGTCTTTGCGGAGGTGGTCTGTTCGACGGAACAACCCAGTAATCGGATGAACAGCATAGGCACTCATTGAATGGCTTCTCGAAAACATTCAGACTATCGAAAAAAAACGCCTTGAGAACATTTTCTTGAAACAAATTGTATTCGCTGATAGCGAACTGGGTGCGGGTATTCGGCGGATTTACCGCAGTTGGCCACAACAATAAAATGTCCGGCTAATAAATATCTCATGTGTACTGCCTTGTTCCGCTGGCAGTAATCGAGATGGCAGAATAATTGCTGGCAACTCTGCAACACTTTATTCTGACAAAATGGGCAAGAATATTCCAAGCAATAATATAAACAGTTGGGAATCACATCATTAGAACGATCGAATCCACTATCTTCCGTGGTTTTTTCGTTCTGAAAGCATTTTATGAGGCTGCAAAAGTATTTTTGTACACATTGTCGACATTCAGTTGAATCCTTTTTGGGCGGACATATCATACTCTATTGCTTCAAGGTTTCTTGTTTTGGTGTGGAAGCGCAAATGGACAATGTCCCCTTTGCATTCTCAGCCTCCACATTAGGACAGAGATTATCTCAAATTTTCCAATCCTCAGAAAACAGAATATAATCTGGAAATGAATAAACACTCGAAAGAAAAAAAACTTTTACATGACCACGCCCGAAACATTCGAAAATGCTGAAAGACTTTCTAACATCCCAGAAAAACAGTCATCTGGAAAAATTTTTGACGTCGATCCGGAAATATACAAATATAACCACCGTTTAAGAGTTATTCTTTGCCATTCCTAGCAACTTCGTTGCTCAGATTTCAACTCAACATTGTGAAGAGCGATCGATCCATGGTAACCGATGTTTTTGAGCTGCGAAATTCATGGAAAGAGCTGAGTTATAAATTCGAAATATTGCTCTGAACATTTTATTCGAGAATATTGGATACGAAATTTAGTCCAAATAATGCTCCTCGAAAATCATAGCAGTGAAGGATATGCTTTTCCCCGTGTCTGTTCAGACGCTGTTTGACATGATCGGTGTAAAATGAAATCAAGGGACGGCATGGAAATCTTGCTGAGAAAGATGCTCCTAGTGAAAACGTTGTCCCACTTCTCGCTCTACTTCTTGAGAGAATAGCAATAGCTACTAATTCTGCGTCACAGCCGGAAACAAATGCTCATATTAGTGAGTAAAGTGAATTATTCCCTATGAGCCTCTTTTCATTTACTTTTTCAACCATGCTTTTCTTGGAATTAGCCCGGTTTAGCTTCGAGTACTGTCTGACAAGTCATCCCGACGTTGTGACAACACATGTATACAAATGACTCGAACTGTGAATTTTCAAAAAAAAAAAAAACTCGTTTAGGTGCTGGAGGAAACTTGTCCTATCGAATTGCATCTAAATACCGGAACGTGAATTATGTTCATTCAGCCCTGTTGTATACATGGGAAAATCATCACTGTGACCCTATGTTGCTTCCCTCATCTTTTTGTCCCAATCTTAAAAACAAATTGCTGCAAATTAGGTCACAAAAAGATATTCTTCCCACACTACACGATTCTCCTATCATAAGTTATAGTATCTCTCTCGCTGCTAGATTTCATACGCATTTTTGTCACATTGTGCCACTAAATCTTTTTGTTATCGGCTCAGAGCACCAAAACGGAGCCCGTGCTGGTCACCATCGACTGACAATGCCAAAGTCGAACCTCTTCCGGTTTTTGTTCCTTGTATTGGAGGAGAGTTTTGCGTTTGCAGTAACAACTTGTTTCATATAAATTAGCTGCATAGGCGGCCGCAATGTACTACAACAACAGGAGCATTTCAGTTCTGCATCACTTCTATGCTTCTTTGCGCTACTGTGAAGAAGATCAGTGTTCATATCGATGAAGAAACCAGGCTGTTTATTAGTACTGCTTGGCTGGACCTGCATAATGTGTGTTCATTGGAGATATGAGATCTGCGGATCAAACTTATCTCGTCAAATGGGGTCATTTTTTCCTTTCAAGAGGGTTGCTTCTATTCGCTGCGAGCAGTTTGCTGCTAACCGCGCTCGTACACACATTCTTCTCCGCAGAAAAAAATTCAATCGTTCACTGAATTCTTCAACCGAACGGACGCAGTTGAGAACGCATTCTGATGAAGTGGTCGATGGTCACGCAGAAATTAGAAGTGACAATCACATTGATCAACACTGCAACCATAATTTGCTGGCACGAAAGATCTTAGAACGCAGGATCGCATGATTCAATAATAAAGTAGTGAAGGAATAAACTTGCTTTTCTGAAGAATTAGTCACGATACATTCCTTAGCAGTGAAACGGAAGCAATTTTGATGGTTGTCAAGGCGCAGCTGATCGGGATGCTGCGAATAATTCTCTCTCCCGAAATTCCAGGAAAGCGCTCAACCTCCGCATAATTTCGATTATTATGTCGGCGAGAGTGTCCCATCTGCACGTGCTGATTTACTTCATTTCCTCAACGGCTAGGCAGGTAGTGGTAGCTTGCGCACTTTGCTGAGCAGTGAGAAATTAGTGCTGACATAAACGCAGTCTTAAGCAACGTCCAGAAATATTAGCGCGATGCTTCAATTCCAAGTTGCGAAAATAGCTTACAGAAATGGATGATTATTTTTCATCGTCTTCTTTAGTCGTTCATCTCGACTCTTCGTTTCTCATTGTCAGGAATCTCATCGATCCAGTCCGCTATGAAGATATTCACTTCACCGTGTACAGTACTATTACGATCACTCACCCATATAATTGTTTTCTGATCACGGTCGAATTTTGGATACGCGTCATAATACCCTTCGTTTTCAGTTACCTTCAAAATTGTTTAGATGTTTGTTTGAGAAGTGCATCATCAATGTACCTTCAAAATTGTTTAGATGTTTGTTTGAGAAGTGCATCATCAATGTACCTTCAAAATTGTTTAGATGTTTGTTTGAGAAGTGCATCATCAATGTACCTTCAAAATTGTTTAGATGTTTGTTTGAGAAGTGCATCATCAATGTACCTTCAAAATTGTTTAGATGTTTGTTTGAGAAGTGCATCATCAATGTACCTTCAAAATTGTTTAGATGTTTGTTTGAGAAGTGCATCATCAATGTACCTTCAAAATTGTTTAGATGTTTGTTTGAGAAGTGCATCATCAATGTACCTTCAAAATTGTTTAGATGTTTGTTTGAGAAGTGCATCATCAATGTACCTTCAAAATTGTTTAGATGTTTGTTTGAGAAGTGCATCATCAATGTACCTTCAAAATTGTTTAGATGTTTGTTTGAGAAGTGCATCATCAATGTACCTTCAAAATTGTTTAGATGTTTGTTTGAGAAGTGCATCATCAATGTACCTTCAAAATTGTTTAGATGTTTGTTTGAGAAGTGCATCATCAATGTACCTTCAAAATTGTTTAGATGTTTGTTTGAGAAGTGCATCATCAATGCACGATTGGAATGTTCTAAAGCTGCAGTTGAAATGATGGGGTAATAACATTGAGAAAAAGCTGGGTGAGTTGCTTCACGCCATTTATTGAAAAGTTGTAAGAAATGATGGGTAAGACAGGATGAGCTGTCAGAGCAGCCTTTCAATATAAAATGATTTGCGAGATCAAAGAGGAGTGAAGCAACACCCAGCGAAGCGTAGAAACTGTTTTTTGATCTTATAAAGAAGCCGCTTTGGTACACACATATCGACGGAAGAAAAAAAAGGAGCTGAATGTACTACTCATTTTTTGTTCCTGAGCGCTTCATCGGCCTAAAAATCAGTCTTCGAAAAGCAAAAAACCAGATGATCTTCGGCACGTTGACGCCAGCATTAACAGCATTTCTAAGTGCCACGACCACCACCTCCTCTGATAATTCATCACCGCACTAATTTTGATTCAAACAACTCTCCGCAATTCAGAAGGTGTTATCGACAAATGTTAGCGATGAACAGATTAAAAAAGCGGTGCTATCCAGACGTGCCTTCAGGGCGATGTTGGCAACAAAGTGACTGACAGCTATCATCTCTCATCTGTCAAAGTTTCTTCGAATGCATGCTAGCGAATGCGCTTCACAAATATTAGTGAACTGGTACGCGTATGCAGCGGAATTGCAAACAGCGAATGGAAAAGATTCATTCGTTCGCTCAGTAAAGTGAAAAGTGAGGTCGCGAGAAAACATATATTTTACTTTTTCAGAATGCTAAAACGCAAAGTTTAGACTCTAGTTTTCTAAATTGAGTTGGCTGTCATAGGACGACTGAAATATACGACGACAGCATCGAAGAGTTCCTTGTAATCACCCGCTTTCATTTGCTGGCAAGGTCTCACTATTGCGCTTTATACTTGTTTAGCGAGCCCTTTATTCATTTTTCACATATAGCAATTAAAGGGCGTTCGGTTGTAGCAAGCATAATGCCGAAACCTAGTCATTATTTTACAACCGTGCCTTTTCACTGATATCCATGTTTGATAGCTATTGATTGGCTACAAAGATAAGATCTGCGCTAAGCTTTTCATCGCAGAACAGAAAGTAGCGTGCCATCTTAGCAGTGGTTTACGAAGTGCCGTGATTTCATGACTTTTACGACCGATCTGAGTTTTATGGAAGTTTGCAACAGAGGCTTGCCTGTCAACTATGGAAGTGTCCGTTCTATAAAGTTCAGCTCTCAACGCCTCACCATCCGTGCATTATTATAGCGTTTCTGTCTTCGTTAATGACAGCTCCGTTTGCGTGAAAAGTCCGTGATCGCTATCACCATTTTGATCTTTTTCTTTTGAATCCCAATTTCATGCCTCGACTGAGCTCTCTTTGCTCCATGGTTGCTATTTTTGATATTACGCTCACTTGTTTTAATGTGGGTGGGCCTGTAGCTTAACTATATAGAATCTGATGAATAAAAAACTGCGTATGCCAATCATAAAGTGATTGGAATACGCAGACTGCGTAAAGTAACTGCGTAAAGTAACAAACCACCTATCCTGCATAATGGTACAGCACAACTCCTTTTGCTAGGTCAGCACAATTTTGCTGCTCAACAGCCCATCAATCCCCATAAATTAAGCGGAAGTTCTCAGTGAATTTACTTTCACCCATTTGATATTGTCTATCAGAGATTTTTCAAGTGCACTCTGAGGCGAAATGGATGGTGGAAATGTAGAGTGAAATCGAACAGATTAGAAAATATGGTGAAAATAATCCGTGTTGTTCCCTGGGTGATCACAGTTTGTAAAGGGCAGCGAGAAGTTCGTATCATTGAGACAATATTTTTTGCAAGCTTGTGCCCCGGCTGCATACGCCTTTACAGCTTTTCATCTAATGGTTTTCGGATGCAACGATTCTTTATTTATTCACTGGCTGTAATCGTACAAGAATGAATGTCTTCATGTTCTGGTGAGCAGCTTATTAAAGAGTGCAACAAGTGCATGTGATGAAATGTTGAGAGCTGGCACTTACCCTCTCCACATTTTTGCCGTCGATGTCTATTATGTAAATATCGAAATTATGACAGCCAGTAGTGGAGCGGAAATTCGACGAAAAAATAACGCGCTTGTCGTCTTTTAGGAAAATCGGCGTATAATTGACGCCGCCGAGTTTTGTGAGCTGACGATTTGCAGTACCGTCTGCATTCATTATGAACAGTTCCATTGCCAGAGGCGATACTTTGTGATCCCTTAAAAACACCACTTGCTTTATCAGATTTAGTTACTCAAGAGCGATGGCTGAAGGCAGCTACTTGCACATTTGAGTGAAGAAATCAAAGAGCGCGAAACAGTAAGAACGAATGGAAGGTATAATTCGCATAATTTTGTGCAAGTTTTTACCACTCAGGAAAACAACTGACTGGATACGAGCGAGTGCAAGACAGGCGCATCGGGATTGGGCTACGGGTGATGGACTGATCAAATTTTCAACTTGGGAGGTATATTTGTTACAAGTCTTTATGGACTTTTTACTGAATACATCGTCAGGCCCTTCAAAAAGTAGGACTTCCACACTGTAAAATCGGTCGACACGCCAGTTGTATGCCTTTTCAGATACTCTTTCCACTGTTCTATGCCTCGAATCAGCTCCGCTTGATTTATTTTACCAGGAATGGAAAAATCCTCAAAACAGTGGGGCATCGTAAACACATGACTCGAGAAAGATAAACGTGAAATATGCCGTGGTGCAAGAAATACAAGCCTATACACCGCCGGAGGTATAACGGCATGACGCTTACTACTTTCTGCATATGATCTATAGTAAGAAAAATTGAACATGCCGTTTATTTTAACCTGAAATGCGTCGTTAAAAATACACATTTTGAAGTTCCTCCGAGCAACTGGAGTTGAGAATAACGTCGAAAGTGAGATCATAGATTAGCAACTGGAAAGTCTTCTTCTTTCGCCCTGCCATATGGCTGCTTGGCACTTATTTAAAGTAAAATTTTATAGTTGTTCTGCTCGACTCGTATATTTGTGGTAAACTAAAGTTTTTTGGTTTGTTACGTCCCACGATTAGACTGAATATATTCTGTAAAGGTTCAAATGAGTTAAGCTATTGTCTTTGCACCAGTTCATTTTTATTTGCAATAAAAGCATCGATCTATGCAGTGTAGGTGCCGCATACTTGACTCATTTCATTGCCTGCCCATGCAGGTACCAACACTGCAACTTCATAGCACTGGTAATTTCCTGAGCACATATAAGCTGAAATATCAACAGCGAACGAGAGCCACTAGAACATAGTATCGATGGCACTGTTCCAGGAATTATAAGGTTTCAGACGACATATTTACACACTGTAGTCGAAAAAGAAACGCGTAAAAGAAGTCTTATCGTCTTCCAGTTTGACCGCCCTGAGTTTTCGTGCATGTTTTATTTAGCAGCCATTAAACTTCACCAGAGGTTCTGATTTCTTCGGAAGAATACTTTTTTTCTCCTTTCTTATAGTTTTGAGCTTTTTCTCTATGTATAAATCAGACCCTAGCAGCTTTCTGTATTCGTGAATTTCTTCGAGGGTCTTCGGTCGAGATGCACGATAGACAATTTTCCTTCCATCGTGACTGAACGTTGCACTTCCTTCATAGCCCAATTCATTAGTAAGCTGAAAAAGAACACTGATTTGAGTGGAAACCTTCCGCAACTAACTTCTTGTGAAACTTGTGAAGAATATTTTACGTGAAAAACACCAAGAGCTCCTCAAGCATTCCATTAAACAGAAAACTGGACAAGTGAGGTTGCGAAAGTTAGGTAAGCAAAGGATGCAACTTTGCACTCTCCTACTGTGCGAATCGCTCCATGTCACGTGAGTGTTTCAATATCAAAGCGTCTTAACTAGAACTGCACATCAGTAGTGTTTCAAAGCGTGAAAACTCAGTGCTCAAAGCTTCTCCTCCCGGAGGACACTAAATGACGCAAAACGAAGCTGCATTCATGCTGACGTGGCAGCGTTACGAAATCTTAGGAGGCACGATTTTATGAAGCACAAAAATGGGTTCGTAAAAATAATAATGATCAGATGATTCATCGTGGAGAGGACGCAAATATGATATGCTTGTCAAACATATGATTCAATCGGAAGCAACGAAGAGTCGATGGATGCCAACGAATCTGTTGTCAAATTCATTTTGCAACCAACATTCGGTACTATAAGCATCACTTGCTTGCTGAAACAAAATCAATAACGTTGACGCTCGTTTATGGTGTCTCTTGAGGAATGACACCGTGACTGCAGTTTTATTGGAAGCAGTCAAATACTTTATGTAAGAAATTCGTTGCTTTACAAATACTAGCGTTGGCAACAAAAGTCATTATACTATTTCAAACTGGTAGTCTTATCTTGGATATGGTTTATGTTGAGCTTCGCAGGTGCTTCCTAACTAGAGAGAAAATCAGCCTATCTTCGATCAAGTTAAGGAAGTGATCAAATTACAGTATAATTTGAATTTTTACTCTCGTCGAGTGCGCCTCCCGTTTTTTCATTGTGCCACTTTTCATTGGTGAAACTTGTAGGCACTAGCGGCAACAACTTCTGAAGTGATGATCGTGACTTTGAAGAATTCGGGTAGGCAACTTCCACAACCCACAATCACTTCGTTATTTGGTTGACTGGAATTTTGCCGGAATGCGCACGTTGCTACAATCAGACCGTCACCACATTCGAAGGCGCATTTGAGTAATAAAAATTTCGCCGTGTTTTTGATGGGAATAGTTGGTAGGTATAGGAAAATTTGGATGTTTAAGCATTGTCCTCGGTAATCCTCCGTTTGTTGTTCTACTATCTTAATCCGCCAACAATACACATTCCAACTACCACACGAGCGTGAATTCGGGAAAAGTTGTTTTAAGAAATGCGCTGCCCTAACACGCATCAGGCACATGTCGCTTAAAGTAGTAGGGTGTAAAGAAAACGCTTATCCATTTGATAAAATCTTGCGGGAACGTAACTTTAGTGGATTTTATTACAAAACATGTTGACGTCAAACCTGTTTAGGGTTAGTTCCATCTATATTCATGATCCAGAGATCGGGATCTCCGCCACGCATTGATGTAAATACAATTTTGCTTCCGTCTGGTGATACATCAACCTCAGCATCGTAGCCCTCAGTGGTGGTTAGCTTTTTGATGGCGTTGCCGAATTCGTTCACCTGAAAATGTCTAAGAAACATATCTCAGCTAGATTGCTGTTGCAAGTCTATGGTTCACACCCCTTAATCCTTTCAAAAATCGCATCGATAGCGTCATCCCCATGTGAAGACACATGAAATTATAGTAAGCATCTTTGATGAAGAATTATTCGTACGGAATTTCTCTTTTTGCTTCCGTTCAACAGTAATTTTCTTGAGTGAGCGACTTGCTATATGCGATTTTGCTTGCCTTTGCTGTTCATGCCTGACTTTAATCTCCAGTTTATTTTATTCTTTTCCCATCACATGCAAGCCGTTCGGTAGCAGATAAATTCACAGCACGTTAGATATCTCTGTCGTGAAAATAAGCTAATACAAAGCCGTTGTTTCTATAGTGATTAAACCATGAACACGAAACTACGCAATCTGATGACGAGTGCCTAGGCCGAACTGAAGCGGAGGAACTCTAGCAGGGCAATTCCTATTAATAACAAGTAAAATATTACTGAAAGGCAGCTTACCTGGTAAATGTCGAAATCAGGAAATAAATCCCATGTGAGACCCTTTCGACCTGAAGAGTACTTCATAATCTCAGCACACTTCCAAGTGCTGTTTCAAATTAAGAGTGGCACAAGGTTTTTCTCAACCTCATCCGTTGATCACGACTTTCGACTTACGCAAATGCTTGTATCAATAATTATGTGTACCACAGGCAAACTGAATCAAAAAGGCAATGATGTTTTGACGGCATATCGATGACGGTTTAATGAGTCTTCGCCATTATTTCACATTTTTGGTCTTGGATGGGCAAGATGATCTATTCATTCATTCACGCCACGCTTCTGCACACACGTCACAGCTTTCGTTACAGCAACGACTTCGTCGAAAAGACTGCTCATTCGTCCAGAATAACAATAAAACAACTACGTGAATGATAATGAGAGAGATAATGTCTATGTTATCACTTGAACACGCTGTTTGGTCACACAAAAGAGTCTCCACTCTTGTTATTGCATTTCGAGAAATATAGATACAAAAGAAGGGAATGAAAGCATGCGAGGTTTAAATGAGACAAGGGAAAATGTGAGACGAGGGAGAATGTTGTACGAGAAGAGGATGTGAGGCAATGGGGGATGTGGGACGATAGAAGATATGGGAAGGGGGGAGGGTGGGTGAAGCATGGTACCTATAAAGAGCACCAACTTTACAGACATGATATTTCCCCTCACTTCACTAGTTGTGATATCTTTAGGGAAACGGGTGGTTTGCGGAATAGTGTGCACGCTCATGATGTGTTGAAGTTTATGAGCAAGGCCGCTTGTCCGTTCATCGATTGGCACAAGGAGCGGCCCACTAGTTTCAGAGTTCCTTGTCTCATCATTAAATCTAACCGTGTCTCGAGGTCCTGATAGTGGTCACTTTATTTTCTTTGTCAAGTCTCCTGCTTCTGTTGCTGTGCTTCCATGCAATGTGCTTCACCATTTGTTTAAAACTTCTAAACTGAATACCCCCATCGTTTGTATCGTATTCAAAGAAGACAGCAGAAGCAAGGCATCCAACTATCCACCGACCACTCCAACTAGCAGTAGTTGACATATATGGAGTGTGACATAAAAGGGTGACAAAAAAGTGCTCTTTCCCATCTTCTTCGGTTCTAAACTTGCAAATCTACATTTTCACAACTACTGGTTTATTGTATTCCCCTCATTAATGCTCGCCATGCCTCTAAGGTTGTTGATATTCTTCACATGGGATTTTCGAAGAGATTGGAGGCATCAGATTTGAGACAGTAAACATCGTTACAAGTTGGCATGCAACCGCTTCACAGTTGGAATCCGAGCTGGATAACTAAGTTCTTCGAGACTCGAGGGATGGTCATGCTAAGTGCACCCACCAACTATTCGTTGCGCCGCCAGTTGGCATCGGATGTTTCGTTGGGTTTATTGTTGCTTCCAGTATCCACAAATAATTCAGTGTTCTTAGCGCAGACCGCAAAATGTCTGCGTTAACTTGCACGCAACGTGCGATCTGATCATTGGCAGATGCCTACTGCAGTTGAAAAGTGTGTCATCAATAAAGTGCAGAACAAGTGCAATACATGTGAAGCCTAATATGCGCAAAAGTGAAGCAAGCACATCGGCGATAATGACTCTCGATGCCTATATAATTTTCCTGACACTGACATACTTATTCGATCTTAGGCGCCTCTTCTGTCCATCCATCCATCTCTTTGCACTTCCTCATATGCATCCATCCTTATTGCTTCTCTCCGAAAAGAAATGATTTTTTCTTCGTTGACGTGCCCACCTTCATTGACTCAAAAATCAAAAGTATGAATTTTCTTCAAAAACAATGATTCTCTTCCGGAACAAGCAGTTAAACAAGCAACGGACCTAGTTTATCACGTTTGTCGTCTCTTATGAAGTGGCGGCTGTTCCCTCACGTCGTATATAACAATAGGGAGAATGAGACAAAAATATTTGCAGATCGAAAATAACCTCATGACAAGTTTTGCAAAATCCCTCGCTTCCGACTGATCCTCCCACTGCGAGCCTGCCAAAGGAAAATAATTCTGCAACTTTCCTCCATTCTTAAGAATTTGCTCACTTTTTCCCATTTGGATATTGGCCTAGGTATAATGTAACAGGGCCTGCTCACCTGGCCAGCGGGGTGGCGTCACTTATTGGCTACAACAATGCAAAACCACGGGCCTCAGTACCCCAGTGGAAGCGCATTGTGACCGGCAGCGTCATCGACGTTCGATAGTCCGGTCAATCAAGTGATCAAATGATAATGTAACAGAGCGCGAACTGGATCACCAAAACGCAAAAATAACGCTTCGCCTGCATATCAAACCAGCCGTTAGTCTGAAGTGAAAATTCATTTAAGACGGTCATGGTCTTCAAAAGTGTCCGCTGTTCACTTAGTGACGTGGAAGATGCCTACGTACTGCCCATTTTTCAAGTTTGGCTTTTGAGATGCCCACACACTCACGCCCTGCCTCGGTTTTAAGCAGTGGCACGCTCCTTTTTTCGTCTCCGCTGCTTGCGTGTCGCGAAACCTTTTCCGACTGCGTTCCATAGTGGGTGGTCCCACACACTCACGCAATGTTTCGGGTTAAGGCAGTGGCACATGTTTTCTTCGCAACCTCTGCTTGCGT
This sequence comes from Toxascaris leonina, assembly GCA_022844705.1. Lineage (NCBI taxonomy): Eukaryota > Metazoa > Nematoda > Chromadorea > Rhabditida > Ascarididae > Toxascaris > Toxascaris leonina. The sequence continues at coordinate 21,422 of JAARMF010002810.1, forward strand.
GTTCCGATTGCGTGAACTTTTTCCGATTGCGTCCGGTCGTGGGTGGTCCTCCGAAGGCGTTTGTGGCATGTGATATACGGGACAATTGTATTCGTTCATTTGTCATTCTTAGGTATGCTCATAATGCCTCTCCAACTGTTCCAACAGCGGTTCACGCTCTTGCACATTCTGCTCCTCTCCCCCCTCGTAAAATCGCCCTCCCTTCCGCCATCAACCACTTAGAGCCAGTCTTCGTCTCCTGTCTCTGAGATGTTAATGCCCTGCTTAACAAACACGTTCGCTCGCGTTCCATAGACAACCTTGAGCGTGAACGACGTGCAGCACTCCGCCTTCTCCAAAAAAGGGTCATGGATCATGAACTTCGTATTTCCATTTCTGATAAAGGTGACGATTTAGTTGTTCGTCCCTGTCACTTGGATAAGTCCATTGTGCTTCATCACCTAGCCGACACTTCTCTATACAACCCCGTTACCCGCTCCCACGTTAATACAGCCGTCATGTCTGTACTAAACTCATGCAAAGCCTTTATTACTAAATGCAACATCCCAAGGAGCTTGCAGAAAACCTACGTTGTGCCAATCCATCTCGTTCTGTTCTTTATACCCTCATTAAAACCCACAAGCCCAATTTCACCCCTTCATCCACAGATCCGGAGAGTTTCTCCGTTCGTCCTATCATATCCAGCTGCGACGGTCCCGTAGATCGAGTTCCCTGGCTTCTTACCCGCATCCTTACTGGATTACAAGATTACGTCCTATCTGATCTCAAAAATACGGTTGGATGAGATAGCCGTCTAGACGAGATAAACAAGAGGGGATTTCCAGATAGTGTTTGCTTCGCCAATTTTGACGTAGTTAGCCTTTCTACTAATGTTTCCCGCGATTCAGTCCTTACTTCTTTATCCACATATTTGGACGAATTTTTTCCCCACTCACAACCTACGGTCTCCCAAAACAAGGCATATTGGATCTCACAGCAGTCTGCCTACGTTTTGCCTATTTCGCATGGTCGGGAAACCTCCACGAACAGAAGGGGGCTTGGCCATGGGTAATCGTCTAGCTCTTCCTTTGGCTATCGTTTTCATGGCTTCCCTCGAGAGACAAGCCCTCTACCTTAACCCAACTTTGCTCGTCCGCTACATTGATGACATGTTTGTCATTTGCAAATCCCGGGAAGAACTTCAACAAATTTTTGAAACCCTTAACAACTCTGATCGTTTTATCTCTTTCACTAAGGAAACTCCCATGCTCCCACGGGTAGTAGCATCCCCTTCCTTAATACTTCTATTTCGTATGTCAATGGCCAATTCAAATCTCATTGGTATACGAAGCCCTCTTCTTCAAATATGAGAAGTTAGCCAACCCCACCCTCATCAAACCCAATGTTGTCTCTCACTCTTTGAACACAGTGCGTTCCGCCAACTTAAACCAATCCTCCAAAAGTCTCCAACAAACAACTGATCATGCTGTGTCGGTACTCAACAGTAACGGCTACAAAGTCAGCTGCGTTGAAGGCTGAGATAAAATTAAATTCAAAAATTGTTTCGGTCGCCGTCGCGCTAAGCGATTAAACCACGTGATGGATGCCTGGGCACCACTCGTCGTCCCTTACATTAGTGACGCCTTCACAGACCAACTAATAAATATCCTCAACAATCATAACCTATCCCTCCGCCTTGTTATAACTCCTCCTCCTACCCTCCACAAACTCCTCTTTCGCAATAGGCTTTACGACCGCCATTGCTACAACCCATCAAAATGTGTGACTTGCTGCAGTAACAAACTGGGTGATTGTTGTTTGAGAGACGTCATCCATTCGATTAATTGTGCCGCATGTGGTGCCACCTACATAGGTGAGACGGGTCGGTTCCTATACGAACGGATTCGTGAGCATGTCCTTAGCATGAAAACACCTACAGCAAAATCACACATCAATTGTCCCATGGCAAAACATGCAGTCGACTGCCATAACGCTCACGGCGTGAACATAATCATTAAATTTCTTGCTCGAGGCAATGGCACGCTTCTTCGCAAAATTAGGGAGGCACGTCTCATCAATCTTTTGAACCCCCCATAAACGGATGTGTGGAAATGTCTTCTCTGCATAATCTTTTCCACGCCACCGCATCTCAATCGCCCTTTTATTTTAGATTTATTTTTTCTTCTTTCTTTCTTTCTTCT
>JAARMF010002811.1:9416-24312 GCA_022844705.1 Toxascaris leonina
CCCCCCCCCCCCCCCCCCCCCCCTTCCCTGGAAGGAGGAACGAGTTGATAAATCCTTTCGCCGCAAGAGATGTCTCGCACTTGTTCGCATGTTCCGAAATTTACTTGCATATTTGAACATATCTGTGCACATCTAGAAGTGTAATGTCATGTACTTCCACCCACTACGCAAATTGATTCTTTCAGTGACAGTGCTTGGTCAGAACTGCTACTCGTGCCTATTGCATCTGCCTCCACTTGCTCATCAATATTTATGGGGTTCTCCGCTTCTGACGGCATTTGCTCTTAAAATTTCTGTATGGATGCTAATTCCGAACTTCCTTACCTCCATTCCCAAAATGCTCTTTGTAGTTAAGTGTACGTCCATTAGAAAATGGGCACAGTTGTTTACTGTAGGTCGAGCTTCAACAAATGCATTCGCATGGTTCTCAAAAAGACCATTGTGAATTCGGCAACATTATTTATTCATGTAACCATACATCAAGTAAACGCTGTCCTAAGGGTATACAGTAACAGCTTTACCATACTCGGACGCAAAAGCGCGAGCATACTCAACATAGTTTTAAAAATCCTCCAACCTCTCCCCCCTCCCTCTCCCGCCTCCAATATTCCTGATCTCTTCCCTCTCTTCACTTTTGACTGATGTTGCACTTTATACCATCGCTAAGGTGCTGTCTTCGCTACTTTATCAATCTCTTGGTTTCATTACCAGTAAAGCGCGTCACACTGCTTTCTGTCAGTTCTTTCAACACTTACATGCCACAAAGAATCAAATGTGAATATGCGGAAAAAACGCTCAACGATCTGGCACAATATGCGATTGTGCTTCCTGCACACGTAGCCTGAAATAAATACAAAAAGCACAAGTTTGGCTTTTCAAGATTCACTGTTTCCGGTCCCGTAAAATTTCGTGAGTGCATGGAAAATTTGGACTGTACCAGTGCCGAATTGTTGCGGAATCCAATTCATTTCCACCGGATTTTTGACAACAGCCCGCTTGCTTTATACAAAAGGATTCGGAATGGAGTAAGCATGCATGCAAGGAGCTTCTATCATGAATAACCAGTCGGGCACATATAATCTACTATCGCTGTCAGCTTTGCTAACGACTGCAGCTCGCTACACTGACTTCAGCAAGTAAGTGACTCAGTTATTATGTACTCGTTAAAGGCAGTAAATCATTGGCTTAAGAGCCAATGTTATCGCATCATGGTAGCTATGCAACCCATGTTGCCATGAGTAGTAGGCACCAGTTTACTATGACAGCTTCAAGGAAGATGTCGCTTTCAGTCCACGTCCAGAATCACTAGAGCGATTTCTCGACCTTGCTGAGGAACCGGCTAGGAGGCGACCATGAAAGCGTAGCTCTTTATCACCCTCTTCGATAGCCACGAGCGTGTTTTTGATCGTGGACGACTATCCATTCCAAATTTCAACTCAGGAAACACTTATAGTAGAACACCAAAATTAGGTGCCTACAGTCCAAGAATAACATCCGAAAATCTGGCGAACATCGGCAGCTCAGCGGTAGAGGCTTCGCCGCTTAAGCAGGAAGACCCGGGTTCGATCCCTGGTTGATTTCCCAACGCATCGCCAGAGGGCTAACCACCAGGAGTTCCAAAAATCTGGGCAGAAGAGGCGCGCATGCGCACGGTTGTTGACTGCATCGATAAGCGAGTCGATGAAATTACAACGGCTTTTATATCTTTCTGCTTCCCTTGCAAAGTTTCGTAGGGAGATTCTGCTAAGGTTAGCGTGTGCGCACAGCAATGAATTTATTATGTGAAAGTTTCTGCAGCGTGTCTGTCGCACAGCCAGACGCTCCACTTAAGTGCTCCTTGTTCGTAACGGTGGAAATACATATTAACAGACATTTCAGTGAACAGAACTTCATTGGAATGTCGCTGATGTACATTTTTTGAATTGGTTGACGATCTTGATTACAGCAGAGTTGTGTGTGTTTGTGAAGATAGACATGACTGTCTGTGACATGCAGAGACCGATAACATAGCGCAGTCATTCTAAGAATTTGAATGCAATGCAAAGGCTCATCTACGGACGGCCACTTTGAACACTTCTTAAATGCTCACTTTTAGTAACGTATTCAGGTATTTGTCGACGTAGGTGGTAGGCTAAGTGAAGACGCATGGGGAAAGAAATGTGGACGATATGAAATCTAAGGCAGGAGTAATCCGCCTTTCCAGTGGCGCATAAGTGGCGCATGTCTATGCGCAATTGCTCTCCATGTAACTAAGTGCAGGGGACAGAGGCGGACGCGGAAGCAGGTAATGTGATGAGCCTCAATGCTCTGTTGTGCGGAATGTGTTCAGGCTCGAGAAAAGCCATGCGAAGGAGAGATCTTGCCTTGTGAAAATCCCTCGCAGGGGGAGGGACATCGCAAAGTTCCCAACAGCGCTAGAATGACGCTTGCTTTCATTACGAATCCGTTATTACGTGGCTCAAGGTATTACGTCACATCGCCTTCATATAAAGCACAGCTTTTTTGTACATCTCCTGGGGCTGGTATCCAAAATATATGTCTTCGCCAAAGACAACATTATTATCCATAAATGACCATAAAACAACCGTTGATGACTTCATTATTAACATTAAAAGATTGTCGTCCACGTATTTCCTATAAGAAGGATTGTAGGAAAATTTCATGCTCGAAACGCAGAAGCACAAACCCTTTAACCCTCGTTCCCTTCCTTTCCCTCTCTTCTCCCTGTAGTGGACACTGAATATAGCATTACTTAGCACCACCTGGAGAGACGCGAGATGGCTGCGCTTCTAGCCTGAAGTGTACGCGCGCAGTGGAGAAAGAAGGAGACCGCAGCCAACTGCAGCAGCGATGCGGTCCTGATCGTTCAGAAATGAAATCGTCACAATAAATCTAACAATATATCATGAAGATGCAAGGTTTGAGGACCAAAAATATGCATCTTTTGAAGAGCAGTATGAGCTCTATAAACATGGTGAAAACGAGGGCTTTTGAAACATGTAATTGTGATATAACGTGTAGTTGACGTGAATGGCATGGTCGTCTATGTGAGAGGTAATTCAGATAGCAGCCACGCGAAGTGAACGAAGCTAAGAATTGATGGGTAAATGAGGTAAAAGGAAACGCTGGAACTCCATAGAACAAAGGGGGAAGAAACCAAAATACGTAACACTTTGACCAGCAGAAATTAATTTAGGCGTGGAGATGACAATCACGACAGAAATCGGCGAAAGGAAGTCCAGCTGACTACAACACAACCATGGCAATTTGCAACAATACGCCGGCAACGAAAATGCCATCATTCGTAACACCATGGGCGAAAGCCATACAACAACCGGCTTTTGTATAATGAACTGAGAAATTACAAGCAGGGAATAAAAAGTCACAGGTGAACGCGTTCAGGGTTCTTCAGTATGGAACGTAGACTCTTTACAAGTCGTAGAATACTAAAAAGACAGGTATGAGATATCACAACGCTCCTTTTAGCTTCAAGAGAAAAGGCAACCTGAAAATGCATTGGCGGTGCTTAACACTGAAACTCAATGAAACACCATTCCGCAAAACAGTCATATTACCTGCTTTCTAAACTGAATCACAGCAGAAAAAGCGGAGAAATACAGCGGAGAAACATGAAGTACTGTCAACGCGTGAGGTCATTGTTGGCAGATGCGGCCGACATAAGAAAGAAGTCGCAGACCACATCACTGAAACACCGCTGCTGACCCGAAGTAGCTATCTATTTTTTTCACAGGAAAATCGTCGTTCTTTGCTGAAGAGGTGGAGCAAACTTCTGAAATTCCCTATGTACACAAGTAATGCAAGTGTTATAACATGGTTGAATTTGCAATTAACCACACTTTCGAAAGGTTTGTGCTGATGTCCGAACTGACTATTTTTTTTCCAAATCTGTCTGGGTCCGTTTTTTGGCAGCTTTTTTATATGGCAGTGTTGTGCCTTCATGCGGTTTTTATAAATGCTGCTCACTCCCCTTGCGGTGCGTTTTGAAGAGAGATCTTTATTTGAAAAGGCAGATGTCTTTTTTCCTTTTTTTTTTGTTTTTTGGAAAACTCGAATTTAACATCCTGAAGTTGTTGTTCGAGCAAATGTCGCTTCACTTTGAAGATAGGCCCAGCATGAGGACTACGCGGGATAGTTTTTAACTGGCTTTTTCGATCAGATTGGCAGTGATTTTATGGGGATGGATTTCACTGCACCTTTGGAGCAACGGAAGTGGCGATCAGCAACGGTTGGCGGCTAAGTGAACTTGATGAATTCGATGCTTAATGAAAACCGCCCGACACCAACAATCAGTGATTAGTGGCAGCGGTTGATGGGCGGATAAGGTGATACTGGGCGTAGAATATCGGTGCACAAATGCTGGACGATGAAGTCGCGCTTGTCAGGTCAGTAAGGTGAGGAATCGATAACATTTTATCGGACACGCAGAGGGTTGGCATGATGGAACAGAGCGTTAGTGAACATTGGTACAGCGAAGTGACTGATTAATGAAATTACTGCTGAAGAATACGATGCTCGGCCTGCTGCTATGGCAAAGGATCTATGAACATAGCAGTGAGTATTGCTCCAAGCTAAGGTGCGTTCGGAGGGGGAATCGGCTTTGTTGAAGAAATACGTCCACACGAGCGTTGTTCCCGTGCAAATGCCACCGTTACGTGATATTTGCTCTGGGTGGAGCATGAAAAGGTGGACATAGAGCTTTGGTTGAGCAGAGGCTAGAGGAATCTCCCAAGTTGTCGCGCTCCCTAACGCATCATGTTGAGACGGAATGTTGCGGTCGAATCAGATCGATGCATTGCTGTTTAATCCGGCTGTGCGTGAAGTGTGTGCTTAGATCTAGCCACAGGTGCATGCGTAAGAGAGAGACAGAGAGACCTAGCCAGAGGTTCATAGCGAGCGACGCGGTCGTAATCATTCCGTGATGAAAAACGGATGGTGTTTAAAAATGTAGCATGAAGATGAGAGATTTGAAGGCCGAGCTAAACACTTTTGAAGAGCACTAGAAGTTCTGTCAGAATCACTCATAACCTGAGATAGAAACAAGAACTTTTCTGTAACATGAATTACTTGTATGAGGTGCAGTTGTTGAGGATTGCATCGTCGCCGATACGTATCGACGTGGAAGTGCGTGATAGGTGAAGATTTGGGAATAGGAACTGGGCACGTTTAAAAGAGCATTGACAACGCTATCAGAATCCATCGAAAATAATGACTTTCATGTAACATCAAATTTTTGTATGACGTTGCAGTTGACATAAACTACGTTGTCTCGAATATACGGTGTAGTTCAGCTCGGAACAAAAAAAAAAGAAAAAAAAATTAACAAAGGCGAAAAGTGTATGGCTGAGTGAAGTTGTAGGAAATGGAAGAAACTTCAGAATTTTACTTTTGTGTTTGATTCTAATTTTGTGGTCTGACAAAGCGACATTTATGGAACACTATGGTGCTCTTAGCGACTGAGAGAACCGGAGTTAAGTTCGTGAAAACGAATTTGATCCAGCAGCTGTCCATCACGAATGAGGGAACCTGGCCTTCGGCATGTGCTATCATGCACGGCACCAACATTGATGTATGGGCGGCTCGGGAACCTGGCTCCGAAAATATCGTTCTTGCAGGGATGTGTGACGATATTACCCTAAATTGAGGCATCAGGAGACGAGGCGGCAATCAGCAGTTCATGGCGATGGGATAAGCCGAGTTGAAATTCATAGTGCGGTACAAGGGTGATCATGAGCAGCTGGGGTATGCGAAAGCGAGCATTGATCACTGGCAAGGATGGAGGGAGGATGTTCGGCTATGTCGACTGTTTGAAGAAATGAGTACATTTGTACGCTTTTCAGAAATCTGACCGAATTCTGCTTGTATTAGCTGCACATTTGGTAGGATGCATAAGCATGAGTGCGGTACGGAAATTATTGTAAATGATGAGACCATGAAATCGCTCCCAGACGCCGGATACCACACGCGCCTCGCTTCTCAAATCGTAGGTGCTTAGTGCATATAAACAATTTCCACAAGACGGAGCGGAGTGGTGCAAGCGTTCCCAACGCCAGAATATTCCCTTTTCTATAGGGATCTAATCATGGGACTCGGCAACGCAGGCATATGCAGTTCAGACGTGATTCTGGATCAACTGCTAAGTTTAAATAGGCGCATAGTCTGTGGGAGAGCTGTGATCATGTGACGAAAGGTTTGTGGTACAGGGAGATGAGGGGAAGTCTCGACGTTCAGATGCGTTAATTTTCGTACAGTTGCGATTGGAGCATGCTGCTGAAGCATCGCGGAGCAATTAGAACGCATCTTTCCCGTTCTTGAAAAATAAATTGATGCACCCATAAAGTATTCACACAACTTCACCAATCCTAGCTGAACACGCATTGCAGTGAAGAAAAGACGGCATTTTATATTTATCTTTCCAAGAGCGCAATGATTTGATTCCTACTTTAACACCCATTGAACTGCGCCGGTGACACAGGTTTCGCAGTTAGTTGTGTGAAGTGTGCGTCGGCAAAGAATTTTTGGAAGCATTTTCTTATATCGTTTGAAGCATGCTTTTCCTGCCTATTCACGAGCGCTTCAGGCGAGCACATTTAAAGCACAAATGCGCGTATAGCATGTAGTCAACATCTTAAAATATTCGCGTAGTGCATTTTGGAAAATCGTCGGGGAACGAAGACAGTTTTAAAAAGAGGATGGAGGTGGCGAAGGACAAGACGCCATTTTCACTTTCACTAGTGTCACTGGTAGATACGAGGCCGCTTAGCTGATAGCAGTTTGTTGAAAACGTAGCTATCAATCTGATTGATTGATGAATTTATTCGATGAACGATCACCTCCGGAACCCCTTGCTTGGAAATCTTACGTACATCATTTCCATCTAGCACCAATACGTCTTGGTCAGGTAACCTTCGCCCTTTCTGTTACGGAACCGTCTGAGACCTCAGTGGGTTTTTAATGAAGCGGAAGCTGCATTTTAAGATTAGCCATTCGCCATGTGCGCAGCACAGGTGATAAATGTGGCGACCGTAAGAAATTGTGCGCACCTGCAGTTCTCCGAAAAACTCGAGCAGCGGTTCCACTATAATATGAATTAAGGGTTTCAGGTTTTCCCGTTTCTATGCCGCAGCCGACCAGTTTGGATCCTTTCTGCACCGGCACAAAAAGTCTTCGGCCAAAAAGTGTAGAACGAAAGTAATATTCAACATACGACTCTGAAGTAGTCTCTAGGCGCGTCGTTAGAACCAAACAGATAGCATGCCAGATATGAAGATTAGATAACAACAAGGTCATTGTTGCACACTTTCGCTACCTGTCCCTAAAACCTATGAGTTTCATATTGTTCGCGCTTGGAAGCTCGAATTAAACCCACAAACCCCACAAAAAAACCCACAAAATTTGTTCATTATGACTGGCGACTGCTATTATGACTGGTTCAGACTTCTACGTACCCTGGAAAGTGCGACTTTTGCGCACCCAACCGAGGTGCGTGCTGTATACGGTAGAGTCAGTCACCATTCTCTCCTCTCACCACACCAAAAAACGTTTAATCAAAAAATTTAGTTTCGTGACCTAGTTATTAGCTTTTCATTCAGAATTTTTGGTTTTTCATGACGCCATTTTAGCTTATTTCAAGGATGTTTTCGAGGTTAATCTATGACACCAGAAGGGCTCTCGAATATAGTCATCATTTCGAAGCATAAAAGCCATATAAATGGCATTCAGCTAAACGACACTTCAGATCGAATCGATGAAGTTGTTGCACATAGAATTCACCTCTATCAGAGTATATCATAGAGGTTTTGCCCATTTTAATGGCTGAGGAACCAAAAAATCATGAAGGCATTTACGAAAACCACATCCATCCTTCCGAATACCTGTCTTTCTTGAAAAAAATTTGGGTGACCGCTTTCTGACATTTGCGACTTTTCACAATTTTTCGATCAACGTGAGCTGATCACTAGAATTTGCAGCAGTCTCGTTTCTGCTGTTAAGTGAGCCCTATCCATTATGGGTTTTCTCGCACTGTGGAATGTGGGTTTCTTGAGATAGGCTCGAAGCAAAACTGTCGTTCCCTCTGTGATCTCCTAGGCCACAGTCGTAGCAACGACCACCCTGTGTGTTCCTATGGTGTTCAAATTGTTGCGGCTGCTACTGTGAAAACGCGAGTGTAATATGCGGCATTCTACAGAAAATTTTGAGCTCGCTCGGTCATCTGCACTTAAAAGAATTAATTCGCTACTTTCGAGACTATAACCGCTGGAATGAGGCAATCTTTTGGGTGCTACATTGGTTCTGAGGAAAAATATCGCAAATCGTGCTACTTCCTAAACAATTCTCTGTTCTGTTTCAAGTTGATTCCGTCCACCAAAGCGCACCAAAGAAACTGCATGGAACTGCCAGGCATTTAGCTTAAAGGTGAGCAAATTGTGTTGTCGACTTTGTGCTGCTACGACATATTTCAGTTCTATCAAAAACTGCGTTGTAACTTTTGGACAAAGTTACATGACTCTTTAATGTTATGATTTCGAGGAACATACTTCTCGAGCTTTAAATTTTGCGCCTATTCCTCTGTAGAAGACAACGGGAAAAGAAAAAAACCACCCGACAACGAACTGGAGAGGAGAAGGGTTGCGGGAAGAAACGATCAGCATAACTTCCCCTTCCACTCTCTTCTTTCCGCGGGCCTTCCCGCTTTCTTCAATCTTTGACCAAGAAATCTATGATCAGAGCGTCAGTTTTCGTTACCTAGCTGTGGAACTGATGCATTCTCAAGGACTTCCAGTTCATGTTGAGCTCATGCTGCTTTGCTGCACGAATGAATCGAGTTTCGAATGATCCGGGAAGAATACAACTCTGGAAGAGTGGGAAAACTTCAACGTACGTCTGAAGCAATGCGGATGCACCGTCATTTTTTCGCAGTCATTGTCGAAAAGGCATTCATTCATGTGAACATTTTTTGCTTTCCCTAGCGTTTGAGGCGATTTTAAGCGACAATTCGTATTTCATAGATTCTTTTCGTCAGTTTTTTTACGTATTCACTAGGAAGTCTCTTTGAAACCATCCCGTCACCCTCCGACAAAAAGCGCTGATTTAATTCGAAATTTTTGTGTTCTTAAAGTCAGCGCGTGCTGAGGTACCTCTGATAACGAATATACTCTTCTTTAGATCATTCATTATTCGCCAACGAACATGTTCAGGTTTCGAAACAAACGTGCGTAGTCGTTTAGAATGCACATTCCCCCTCTTGTGCATTTATGGAATATTCGTCATGTTCACAGGAGCGCATATGAAGACATGAATGGATTTTGCTGATTTGCTGTGAGGGTAGAAAATCCACAGTTGTCGTTTGTATGTTCTTTCCTGCGCAAATGAATGAGAGACGTTCCTTTCTCCGCACTGTTGGTTTCTTAAATATTCGTAAGTCGTATATGGAATGAATGCCCATTGGTATGTGAGTACAGTGTTTGTGTAGTATAGGTATTCCTCTCGGGCTCTAAATGAACTAAGTGTCACGTGTGCATACGGGTTTTTGGTTCCTGCTTGGGTTACTCGTTATCGTTTCAAAATTATCAACCTCGTGTGCGCAAAGTCGCAACATAGTAATGTAGGGATGTGTGAAAGGTGCGCAAAGTCGTTTCAGACGAGACACGAACGTTACGATCAGCAACGGCCGGTAAACTTTGTAGATAGGGAGGAGGAGTCTGCTCATTATTACTGCACTGTTGAAAACAAGTGGAAAATCATGTTCAACTAGGTGGTACGAGTTCCCATAATTCTCCACGAGAGTGTACTTTTGCAACCCGGTCATCACCTTAAGCATGCCCTTTGTGTCAGCACAGGGAGCCATCCATTATATTTTGTAGCACTGGTTGGGCTTGCTGTTTAATTAAAACTGATGCGCAAAAAGTCGAACGGACACTGGGATATGCCATAAGTACAAGCTCGGTCCTGCCATAATGCGCCTTGCAACAGCAAATGGGCAAAAGCGCATAGAATGGTCATGTGTTGGTCGCAAACATTAATTTGGTGACAAAACTCTGCGGCTTAAAATCAACTACCTTTGGCCGAATCAATGACTGAGTTGGCTCAACAAAAAATGACGTGGTGCGGAATGCTGCAGCAATGATGCGATGTGCTGCTCTTTCGTAACCTTTTCGTTTGAGGTTTCTTTTCCTACACTCTCGTACAATTTTTCCGTCAAACTGCAAACGACATGTTTGCAATTGTGTATAAATGTCCATGTGTGTTCATCTGTCTGAATAATAATTTAGCTCACCAGCCACCTCAGCCAGAGTTACTAAATCTCATCAGCATGATGCAAACGATAAGCACCTTTACGATCTGTCACACTGGTCAGTAAGAGAAATGTTGTCTGTTTTTAAACGGGGGATAATGCGCGTGCATTGTGCAGTGGTCCGGTCCACCATCAGGCCGGCCATGACACCCAAAAAAGCTGCAATTTCGTAAGTTTTTGTTGGCAGTCGGAGTATCGAAAACGTTTGAGATTACGAACGCTGATCTTCGAAGAGATTGGGTTCATTTTCGGCCAGTAAATCCGCGGAAAACTTTCTAGATGTTATTCATCACAAGAATTGCTTCTGCATCAGATGGCATTCTTTCATTCTTAACTACCTCATTATCAATACATCGGCACTACGATGAGCAATGGAAAATTGTAATGTCGTTCGACAGATTCAGATTTGTTTTGCGCAAAGGCAACATGTGGAAAAAAATTAATTGCACCCAACTTCTTTCCTCACTAATCATCGAATGCAGTCTTTTACAGCCATGCTTAGCAAGCAATGTACGCTATATATGATGCAAATGACGAAATCAATCGATTTAAACTTTCTGACAGTGTTCATTGTGCGCAACGTTTCGTTAGAAATTAGCCAATCACATGGGAAATCTAACACGTTCTAGCAGTCGTTGTACATTACTCAGGTTCAGTGCCATATGGATTGTCAGAGGGACAACTGTACGTACTGAATTAGAATGAACTGATTTTGATGGATCTGCGGCGATCGTGGCCCCCGTAGGAGAATTTCGGACAATGCCGAGTGATTCAGCTAGTTCAAGTCCTTGTTGACGTCGTTGATTCATATTCAGCCCACCGGTTCTGTATTGATTATGGAACATTGAAACAGTTCGTGCACTGCCAAAAGCCAACGCTGCTATCGCAAATTTTTCAAGCGGTCGGGCAACATTTGCGGACTCATCCGGTGCATGTATTTGGGGCGTATTCGATGAACAGAAGATCTCGAACAGTGTGCGAAGGTTTGTTCGGCTGGAAAGAAAAAAAGATTTAGGCCAGTTGTTGTGAATTTTTAGAGCTGTTATGAAGAAGCCGCTTCATACGCAATTCTAAATCTCACTCTGCAAATCCAATGAACCGCTCCCATATCTGAAAGAACGGAGAAAAGAAAAAGTAGAGTAATGTCGCACTGGTCTGCGCTTGCCTATACTAACAGCCATCCAAAGTGTAACCGATACTTTCGAGGCGTATTTGATGAACAGAAGATCTCGAACAGTGTGCGAAGGTTTGTTCGGCTGGAAAGAAAAAAAGATTTAGGCGAAGAACGAATTGAGCGAATCAACACAACGATGAGTAGAAGGTTGAGAGAAGGCTACTTAAAATGCCAAAGACTTACAGAATTGGCGGTACGATTCATCTACAGTCTACTTTTTTATTCATCATATTTTACTGATGTAGCCTTGTGCNGAAGAACGAATTGAGCGAATCAACACAACGATGAGTAGAAGGTTGAGAGAAGGCTACTTAAAATGCCAAAGACTTACAGAATTGGCGGTACGATTCATCTACAGTCTACTTTTTTATTCATCATATTTTACTGATGTAGCCTTGTGCGCAGCAAAGTGGATACGCATGCACCCATAGAACACTCATACGAGCTTGTGCCTCTCTGTGCAAAGGCGAGGCATCTGACTTTGTTATAATGCTGTCTTTCGAACGCGCATAAATACCAGCGCGATCGATTTCACTTTTAGTATGCTTCTGTCACTGTACATTTGTGTGTCTGTTCGTTTGCCTGTCGAGTTGTTGCAGCTCAACAAGCAGTGAATCTAGGGCTACAAGAATTGGTGAGGACATTCGCTCCTGTAAGTGTAACAATATTCGACCTTCAGCTTGACGCGTGAAAATCGACAAATATGAGCATTTGAAAAAGTACGCATGAACGCGCCTATTGAAAGATGTTCTTCAAGCAGCTGTGTTGCATCTGCATCTGCTGTTATTGGAAACGGGTGAAACACACGCTAATTTTTCTTCATCAGTCCAACATTAATAAAAAGATAATGAAGTACGCGCAATAATGCTTTCATATTTTACCTACGTCAGGTACTCGTTCAGACCTTAATTTCTTTCTTATGCACTACACTTATGCATTATGCATCTGTATAAGAGGTCATGGTTCATATGGCATCATGCTTGCCAATTCTGAGACTACTGATTATATAGTTGTGAAATTCGGTAGATTACGACTCATGGTAGAATAGTCCCCTTCACTCCCCATCTACGACATTGAGGTTGGCCCAACATGTTGTGGGGAACAACAACAATTTCTAAACATTGAAGGGTACAGAAATGAAGTGGTGAATGGAATGAGAAGGTTAATACCGTCTCTGACTCACTTCTTCGTCCCTTTATGACTTAGCTGGCGTCAAATGCAAATCCATCGGTCACAAAATGAATACAGTTGTTCTTGTTGCCTCGGTTTGCTACAGCATTTTTCAAAAGCGATGGTTTAGTTGTAATTTTAGTATAGGAGTTCATCCCGCAGCACTCATAGCATCAAAAAAGTTTCATACCCTTACCTTCAGT
This sequence comes from Toxascaris leonina, assembly GCA_022844705.1. NCBI lineage: Eukaryota > Metazoa > Nematoda > Chromadorea > Rhabditida > Ascarididae > Toxascaris > Toxascaris leonina. The sequence continues at coordinate 22,276 of JAARMF010002811.1, forward strand.
GGCCTCGGAGAGAAAGCGAACGAACACCTAGACACAAAATATGTTCGCAGAGATGGACATCTTCACGGCATGTTTTGCGAGTCAACGTTGGCAGAAGGGCAGTGAAATGTATGAGAGTCTTTAAACGTAGAATTTTGCACAATCGTCTGGATAGCATAAAATATAACTGTTTGAACCACATGAAACCTACCCCCTGAGATGGAAAGTGGCCAGCGTGATAATTAATTCTACACTGCTATCGAGGCCTACAACCAGCCAAGAACTCATGCGATCCTTTCGCAGAGGAGCTGTCTAGTGAATGCTGCTATGGAAAGCGACGGACTGTTATTGTGATAAAGAATTGTATTGCAAGAAGACATTTTCTCTCGAGCCCATCCTTCGTGCAGAGTTCGGTGAGAGCGTTGCTGCATCATTTGGAAAACTTGCCGGTGTAGTTATGAGTTATTTCATAGCTCGAAGTAGCCCGCAAAATACTGCTTTATTTCGTCTTCGTGAGCGCTCTTCAATATAACTCGAATTGAATTGTGCGAGCGCGCTGGTTTTCACTTTCAGATGCTTATTTCAAGTTCTTAACAAAGAAAGACGTATGTGCAAGTGTGACTAGTACATAATTCACGCTTCACCTGGTCGCGTGAAATATAAAAAATATGATCGATGCCACACAATGGCTGCCGTTATTTCTTCTTTAATTCAGACACATTAGGAAGATTTCTCTCTCAAGATTTGGCCTTAGTTTGCGAAAATTGGTCCAATTTAGGTTCCGTTCTCGTACCTATCGATTAGGCGGGGAAACGGAAGTTTGACCTCAAATCTGAGAAGCCGCCGGATTCTTATCAAAGCGCATCTTCATCTGTATCTTCAATCAGTTATCAGGAGGCTGCGTAGACGGAGACCCAACTCAACTAGCGTCATGAATAAGATTATGACTGAGTCGACGAAGCGTTCAAGAAATTGGAATATAATGATAGCATGTGCCAACCAAGTGAGTTTTTGTGACCGCATGCATGTTGTGGTTGCATTAGATGAATGGAGAATGGCGCTTCATACAGTGGAGAGGTGTTGACATGCCATTATGAAATCATTCGTTTCTGACTAGGGCAGTCTCGTTTCTTGATCGATGAGAAAAGCATTGGCTTTCTTAAAAATAATGAAAGTAGAGTAGGAATATAAAATGTCATTTATGACTGTCTCAGTCGATGAAATGCTTTATTGCAGTGACGTCCTAATATTTGGCATCGTAGAGGGGCAGCTTTTCGTGTTTAGCATTCGAATAAATGAAACTCGTGATTCATTTCCGAGGCATAAATATGTCGTTGCTACGGCGTTGCTTTGTTGCTGAATAAGCGGCAACTACCCAGAAGCTGAGGCCTGCCATATACAAGAGCAACCATACGGTGAAGAAGCAAACATGCTTCGAACATCTGAGTTTGTGGCAGTTATGGGTCTAAGTAGACATAGAACCCATAATCAAGCATTGGGCACCCACCTGCAGCTAAGAACATTCGTCTTTTGTCGTGATGTACCTCCTAACTTGCTGCGTGTTCAAGATCTGGCTTTATGAAAATTATTGGCAGGCGTTCATTTGCAATGCAACGAGGTATATGTTCGCTGCAGTGAGTAGGTGCCATCGATACGTGAATTTGAAGCAACGAAAGCACTGGTTATCCCATGCAGTAGCGTCTTCTGTAGATTCCCTTTAGAAAAATGAAAATTTCAAACAAGAAACTCCTGGGCGGTTCAGTTACAAAAAATGCGGTTAAGTTGAAGGCGAAAAAAACGGTTTTTAATAATCCATCTGTGAAAATCTTTCGCAGAAGAAAAAAGGTCACTGCTCGTGAAGGTGGCCACTACGGTTCAACACTTGCAAGAGCACTGCAAGAGACCGGTTAAAGAACCAACACACTGAGGAAGGAGTGAAGGATCAATTGGTTAATCGAATTGGAGAACACAGTTTTGACGAAATTGTTTGCAAAGAATTTGTCTTTTGAAGCGGTTCTCCTCATGGTGTGGATTGAGGTGACGATTGTCCGGATAGAA
>JAARMF010002812.1:6739-24306 GCA_022844705.1 Toxascaris leonina
ATGGGCTGCAAATTTACATGAAGCAAATAATGGATAATGAGCATTTGAAATTGGAAGAATTGTATGTAGGCATTGCGATGTTTATATGATATGAATCGGAAGAATATTACTGCTAAAAATTAAGTGGCTTGATTGCTATCCAACTACGACACCTACAGAAAATAGTTAGTGGTGCGAAGTTTGACATCCGAATGAGTGTGTGGAACGGAACACTTTATGAACATTCCATTATAATGACCATTGGCGAAATTACTGGTAATGTATGTACTGTATTTATACGAACAGCAACGACTGGGGATTTGTGATACTAGAACTCTATTTCAACTATCGTCAGCTTGGCAACAAAATGGTTTCCCCTAATTCTTTTTCATTCGACCTGAACGAAATTCTCCGCTCAACTATCTCAAGCTGAAACCCTTTCTTCATCAAATATATGAGATGAAATTTGAGTAGTTGATCATAACCTCATTTCAGCTCCTAAAAACCTGCGGTGGAAAGAAGACAAAAATTCATATGCAGCAAAAATGTTCCTAATTTTGCATCTCCTAACTTTGCACATAAAGTTCCCCACGCATTTCTTGCATTCCTCACGTAAAATGCGCACAATATAGCCCTATTTTTGCATGTCGCTAATATTTAGAGCACTGTGATGTATCACAACATAATACGACATAGATCGGCTGCAAACTATTCCATCCAAAAATTACCTCAAGCTCTCATAGTCGAGGAAATATTAACTATGCCTTCATTTTCGGAAAAAAAAGTGACTGAACGTTATCGAGTAGCATAATTATTCTGTAATTCAATTCGATTGCTTCGGAAAAAAATATGCTCATTATAGCATCTTCGAAGAATTTCCTGCTTGTAATGATTTGTACTCTGACTTATACAATTGTTCACTCCACAGCATGTTATATTATGCCGTGCCAAAGCATATCTTAGAAAAACAGGGATGTAAAGAACGATCTAAAAAATTGTTTCGTCACTTTAAAGAGTTGCATAATAGAATGAAAATGTGTTGAGAGCAAAAACACTTAACAGACACAAGAAAAGGAACAACAAAAAATAGATATCGCCATGGAAAAAAGAAACAGCTGAAACATCAAATGAACACAACGTAAATATGCAAAAAAGCGCAAATGCGTCTTCCAGGATGATTTTAGACGGCGCTTCAAAAACGATGAAAAAGAAAACAACGAAAGGAAACAGCAAATGAGAAAAAACAATGCTCAATCTGCGAAGGGTCCTGCGCCGAATGCGTAAAGGATGGTTGGGGTCGAGAGCGAGATGGAAAAGACGATGAGCACTTCTTTAGGCGAGCTTACCACGACGCGCCTTTACATCGTCATTACAATGTGCGTATATCGCACCACTACGTGTGTATAACCGCCTTTACACTCTTAAACGAGCGTGTGATCGTCCCTCCCCTCCTTTTCCCCTCCGGGTAGTAGGTGCAGAGTGCAGGCGATCTTGTTGAGCAAGTGCAGTTTCGATCATTTTCGGACAATATTTTTAAGACTTGCGGAATTTTTGAGAGAATATCGAGAAAGACCATCTGACGGCAAAAGTTTTCGACGCCTTTCGTGCAGAAACATTGACGACTGCAACAAAACATGCAGCTAGAGCAGCACACAACGGCACTGAGTTGTGATATTACGAGTCAACATAACCTTTATTCAAACAAAATGCAGGTGCAAGCAATGACTTCTCACAAACAGACTCGTTCAGATAAGTGCTTCGAGATTAATACTCGAGAGCAGCCGTTTCCGAACACTTGAATCTACATTAACGAAACAGCGGCCGCCAACGCTTTTCCGCAGTCGTCCAGTTCTTTCGGGTCCCTCGTTGTTTTTTTCCGCAGTCACCAATATCACTCCACTCATTCAAAATCAGTCGCCTACGGAAGAGATGGGACGACTGACAACTTTCATAATGAAGCATAATAACGTGGCAGAAGAACATTACAAGTAGTTCTGAACAAACAAGCGTGAAAGTAGAGATGATACTGGTGCAAGCTTATTGCAAAATTTTTCAGCACAAATTTTTCCGAGGTGGGGAAGCAATCATAATAACTGAAGGTGAATTTTTTAGCATTACAAATTAACATCGGGAATGAATCCTCCCCTATCCTCCACCTACTTCGTCCCTCTTACTCCGAAGCAACTTTTAGCCGTGCTATTTTCCCTACGTACAGATCCCTCTTAAACCGTTCACTGAAAATTGAATTGCTGGTTGAGTTTCTGAATTATAAATAGTTTGAGTGGATTTTTAAAAATGGGCAGCATCTAGTTCATATTTATTCAACAGATCTGGTTCACGTTCACTCGTTCATACGTACATCTTAATCGTTAACATCGATTATTCTCCGTATCCGCACTATCCTCTATTTTATATACGTCGTTCATAGCTTTCTGAATACCTACATATATGCCCAGATATTAAACCACAGAATACCTTGACTTACTTCAGACTTCATTTCTTCTAGAATCGCAAAACATGATGATTGTTTCAACAGCAAACCCTGTTCAAGAATGCATTTTATCTCAATGCGATTCGCGATAATCACTTAGCCTTTGAAATGCACTGAACTCATGAATGTTACGAACATTCCGCAAATAATTCCGTGCTAAAACATGATGGAATACGACAACTGCTGTCCAGCGAGGGGGATCACTGACGATGCTAACACAGCTGCATATAATGGTACCTATTTATTCAGCGCAGTACTGAAAAGACAGAAAGAGAACAGCATTGGCGTTAAAAACAAGGTTATATCAATTCAAAAAAAAGACCGAGTCCAAGCACATTTCTGGGACAGTAAATTTCAACACCAGCATTTGCCATTGCTTTCATAACGCAGAGCTGTAAAAATAACTTCGCTCGTCACTGAAAAGTAAACCTCACCTTAGCTAGCCAACATCCTGTTGAAATGATTCTCGGACGAAGATATTTGGCCAGGGATGGCGACAATAGACGCAAAATACAGCTAGGTTCATTTTAATCGACTTGCGCCCATGGTACAGGTGGCGATGCAACAGCAATAAAAAGAGAGGCTATCCAGACAAGAACTAAGGTAAAAATGTCGCATGAATGTGGTACAGTGGTAAAGCAGCCAGCTGGTAGTAAAGTGGTACAGTCGGAGGTTTTATAAGACAACAATACCATCGCCGCATGAAACTGGAAGGAGACAATTCCCGCTTTTAAGTTGAATTGTGGATATGGAAAAGCCGACCCACTTTTTGACAAAATCTGCTCATCGCTAATGAAGAGTTTAAAAAATCTACAATAACACCGTTGTGTAATGAACGACTTCAAATGCTCCGCTTCTCTACAGTGCTTAAACTCCACCTGAACATTCAAGAAGCGATTGTTGTGTGGTATTGCAGTAGGATAATTTCGAGCAACATATGAAACTCACGAAGACAGTGTGCGAGATCTTGTAAATGCAAAGATTTTGAGAGCAAGTAATGCTTGTTTGCTTGTATTTAGTTTAATGTTGCTGGTTCCTTAAAACTACACACTTTCATGCATCCAACGCCCACATCCACCTTCCAGGCCTTTTGAGCACCCTCCCCAACGCAGATTCATAAGAATAGCCAAAAATAGCATTGAGGCGAATAAACATTCATGGCGCTTTTCTCTTCAGACATACCACTGATGCATGATTCTCGGGGAAGGGGGATCGCACCATATGCGAATCTCAATTTGAACAACTATACGAAGAATGCAGAAAACAAGCGAACAGGAATGCATCTGTGGGCAGCGTGATTTCTCAAGTGTCAAAACCTTGAGCCTAAGTGTGGAAAATGTAATCAAGAATGAGCACTGTTGGGTTCATAAAGGCTCTTGCAGCTCTTCACTAAATGTCACGTCGGAAGAATGCCTCTAACCGACATAAAGCTGCGATTAGCAAATTAATGCTGAGGAACTACCTGAATAGTTTGAAAGAAAAATTCTGCCTCTGAAATGTTCCTCTCTCTCTGTATCTTAGAATGAGCAAATTCGACTGCAACAGTGACCTCAAATCACGCTACAATGATGGCTGGTGACAAGTGATTTACGCACGAAAAGAACCAGTCTTTTACAGTCGATGCACTACCGTTACAATCGGCCAGTTCGGCAACATCTTTTTATTAATCGGCTTTCTGAATGTCTGTTAAGCCATCTTCAGCAATAAATAAGAAATAGAGAAATAGTTGGAAACGATGAGAAGAGGCTTTGTTGCGTTTCCTAACGTAAATACGCTGAGAAGCGACTGCAAAAAGCCGGATGACATCGCTGCAATTCTCAAACGGTTTTTGCGGATGCGGTTCATAATTTCAACTCTCAAGCGAATGGCCGTGAATCATATAAGGCGGACAACGAAACAAAAAGGCGATTCCAATGTTGATACGCCGAGACGCTAAAGATCGACAGACATAACAACTGCTATATGAGCCGCATTCCTTATCCTCCGAACAGAGTGGCATATCTTTCGAAAAGTATAATAACACGGGATAGTATTTAAAACTCCGTTAAACTTTAAACTGGCTGTACAGTGCCAAAAATAACATTTGTCAGTACCGCTATATGGTGCTTATGTGATAAGAGGGAGCTTATTCGAAAGCGTAGATGGATTCCCATCCCTTCACTCTCCAACCCCTCTCTTACGGTAATCGTGAATGATAGCCTCGTTTCAAGTCGTGGTCGCAATCGAATAGAAAAGACAGACGGGGAACAGTGGAGAAAAAAGACGAAAAATCGTCAGAAGTGCTGTTGCATTCGACAACCTCCTTGTGCCCACGTCGTCAGCACATGAGATCGCAATCAAGTCAGGGCATCAGGAGAGGAAAAACTCGTCAGAATCCTTGCACCTGTGACACCAATGAAATTATTCCCACGTTGTTGGACATTTGAAAAGCTGGATCCGAGAGCAGCTAACGTAACATTGCGTGGAAGAGTTTACGTAGTTGAAAGTGTTCAAATAAAAATTCATTTATCACAGGAATTTATAACGTAATTGATTGTAACCTATATTACTTCCTCAACTTTTTTATATTCGAAAGAATTCTCACTGACAAATGAAAATTTTTGAGCGGCTTCTAAGTAAGCTAAGCCAAGTGTCGACTAAAATAAAAAGAAGTATCATTTCCGTTAAGCGCAATGCACAACCAATAAGGATTATCTCACTGTGCAAGCATTGCATGCTAACACAGTAAGAATGCTGCCCAATCAGAAGATTCCTTTATGCATCGCAACTCCATTCACTGGCTGAAAGAGTATGGCATTGTGAACGGAAAAAAAGGCGCGCTGCATTTTCGTTTCAAGAGCATGCAGTAATCTTAATGAAAAGAGAAGAATGTGGTCACTCTCGGCCGATAAGCGAACGTTATGGATCCGAATTCCCATCACTACCTACCATATGCTTCTCATGTCTTTTACTTAGCGAATTTATGCTGCAAAGCCCACAATGGGAACAACATTTGCACTTTTTTTAGGAATGAGAAAGTCCACTTTTTCGCATTTATTACTTAACGAGTAGATTTGAAAGGAAGCAAAAATGTAGATGAGAAAATAGACACGCAAATGCTGAAAACTGGCCGCGTACACAATGAATCTGACTTGCGACGGGATAAAGGCGGCACGACTATTAACGAACGCCATCTCCCCTTCGACAAAGACAAAAATCCCCTCCCTATGCAACGCCAACAAATCACTTGCCATCTGCTGTTGAAAATACAGTGCTTGTTTGGTTAAATATAAATGTTAAAATTTGACCTGGTGACAAAACTTATCCCATACAAATAGGAATTTTCGAAGACCACATCGTTTATATGCATCAGCTTTAATGAGAAATGTCGTTGAGGTAGTTGTGGAGTGCTAAAGTACCACTCACATTATTTCTGGTTCATTTCCCTTGGCATTCAGATTTTTGGGAGAGATCCCAAGTCGCACACTGCAACAGATCGCTGACAGAAATGAATGGCAATATTGGGTTTTAGTAGTCAAAGTGGACAATGCTGGATTCTAAATCGCACGAGCAACAACGATGCAGCGGGCGAGCTCAGACGTAACCGCAGTCTTCGAGGTACAACACACACTATAACAATAGCTTTCATTGCCGGGAAGCAAGCATGATGTGGTGTAGAGACACGTCGGAGTTAAAGGGAATGGCATAATCTGCTTGATCTGGAAGAGGAGGTTAGCATGCCTCTAGCAACAATGAAAAATAAAAAATTGAGCAAGACTGTTGCGCTATTGGTGTCTCATATCCGTCATCTCAATCATGAAAACGAGAGCATTAGCCGCCGCTAAAATTTCGCAATATTTCACGATTGATTCCATCCCTCACGTGAAGCGATGCAAGAATATCTCAAATTTTTCGAAGAAAGTGCAATCTATCAACACTACTCAAATAATGAATGTACAACTTCAATAAGAAATCTTCATAGCTGCATGTGGAACGATCCGAATCAGTATGTTATAGCATGGAGATCATAACTAAACGTAGCCAAAGACAACATTTTGAAAAAGAATTGAATCGGCAACGCTTAGACTCATTTTTGACTCTCAAAATTTCTTAAAGTAAACATAGCTGAGCTTTGTAAAGCTTTAGCAGAACACTGAAATACTTCTATCCTTTACTACACAATCACTGATTTAGCGCCATTGTACTAACGATTGAATCAAGCATTACATACATTCGTCCAGCTTGGACAGTCTGGAGGCATGGAACTATGCATCCATCGAACGTTCCAAGTTGCATAATATTTAAAAGAAATTGCGCTGACTATCCGAGGCATATAGTGCAAGTATTGTTCAAGTGACTAAGAAAACTGCGAAAGTTCTCATGAGTTACTGACAGCATGCACTGTGACATTGTGAAGTGAGCACCTATAGCCTAAAGATTTTCCAGTATATTGCTTCTACTGCTCTGTTTTCGTCACGCCCTTCTCCGAAGCAGATGAGCGAGTAGGTGTGAATTAATTTTCAACTAAGGGTTACTGTACTTATGGTTGTAAGCAATTCGTTAACACAGGCAGGAGGTTCGTTTGTCAAACGAGCACCACGTAGCTGCAGAAAAGGTCATCATATGCTCGCTGGTGTCTGGCTAGTTGATGAAGGAACATAAACGAAAGTACGTCCTATCAACATGTCATATTAGGCCGGAAGTTGTTCCCGCACGAGTCTTTTCCGAATCTCCGTATCAAATGAAGCCTTAAATATCGCACACCCAGAGTGATGAGGTGCATAAATGCATGATGGAGTATCTCTTCCTATCAGAGGAGATTTTGAGATTCAAAGAACACAAAATAAGTATTCATATCCTGAAGAAGTGCGTTCAACAACGATAAAACAGCGAGTCACTGAGCTGTACTTCAGCGACTGAACTCCAATATGACATTGAATACATAAACAGAAAGTGCAGAAAATATAAAACTCTTTGGCGNNNCAGAAAATATAAAACTCTTTGGCGCTCAAAGACTCCAAAGCACTGCGCATATACCTCCAATTAACCTCTTTTTCCTTTACAATAACGGGACAGAAATTAACAAAAAGAGCATCCTGAAATACCACAATATAGAAAAGAATGATTTTGAGGCATTTTCAGGAATATGCGCAAAAAGAGGTAATGAGAATTCCCGCTAACCGAAAAGGGGAATGCAGTTCAACGAAATGACTAAGCAAGAGGTGCTGAATATACCGCAGACGAGAATTGGCCAAGCAGACAATGATGACCGCATAGAGCAAGATGAGTGGACAATGGATGACCATTGCACCAACAATATCACTGATTTTGCTGTCGGCGACAAAGTTCCACAAATTTCGAACAGTACGAATAGCCATTGCAAAGGCTAGAACAGTGCCAACCATCAACCCCTTCAGCAAGTCATATGCTGAACGAATGAATCGAAGAGGCGGAAGAAAATGCCTCAGCGGAACAGTGACAACTCAGTACGATGCAGAAAGGTACTGTCAAGCAACTACCTCAGTATGACCTAGGTTCTTCCCAAAGCAGACTAATTGTCTCCACTCGATTTAACCGATACTGACTAAAACTTGGTAATCTACTAAACTTAAACTTTCTACGAACCTTCAAGCATTTTGGGAGAACAAAAATGTGAGCACGTGCCTGAAGTCAATCTATAGACGGGTCCACCCCTCATCAACATGACAAATCCGTGGTCACTTCCAAAGCGGTGCTGCGATTGAGTTAAAAAGCTAAAAAACTAGGAGTCTTCATAAGGCACTCCGCTGCATTGCAAGGTAAGGTGACAAGACGGAAAGAAATGAATTTCGACGAAAATTTCTTGGCGTAAATGACGATGACGATGGTTGCATGAAAATTTCTTGCAATTCCTCTCGCGAACGCAATTAAGATTAAAGGAATTCGGTGATCACAAAACCCAACCTCGCAATCCAAAAAATTAACCTTTAAAAAACGAACTAGCTCATTGGCTAGCTTTTTTGAATCGAAAACAAAAACTCGCACAGGTCGCTTCGTTTCTGACTGATGACCCTGATCCCAAAATGGCGCAGACTTACAGCTGATCTGAACTGCTCAATAACTGCGTCGATTGTGACGCTCTTGTCTACCGCTCCCTTTACGCATGTGGTACAGAATTCAAACTGTAGTTAATAACTCTATCAAATATAGGGAAGTCAGGTATGGCCGAGCTGACCTGCTCCACAATCACTCAATGATACAACCATAGTGGAGGCAACCATTCATCCAATTGCAGCAATGATCGAATCCTTTCATAACATGCTATGCACAGCCCGGATGGGGATTTGACAAGCTTGGAGGTTCCTCGGAAGTTCCATATTTTTGGACGCTGTGGGCATCAGAACTTCTATAGAGCATTCAAAGAACGATTCAAGGAATCGAGAATCATCAATTTAAATATCACAAAAAGTAAGCAGTTGCTACAAAATATTTCAGAATCTATGCCAGCTGCATAAATCAAAGTTCTGCTCTGCGTTCGATCAAACATCGCCAAACGCAGCGTTAATGATTCCTTTTCATCGCCTTTTAACGCCTTTCAGCATGCTCAGAACTCATATAAGCGTTTCAAGAAGTCCGTCACCTGCAGACTCATCATGTGTAAAAATTGGATTTCCTCAGATTCCTGAAGGTTCCGAAGTTTACAAGGCGTCTCTTGCACATAAGCACAAGTAACATTAGGGTTATGGTGTCTTTAGCTATTCAGAATTTTAAATTTAATCTAATCAAGCTTGGAAAATCTCGAAAATTTGTGACACTTGAAAACTTCTCTCAAAGAAAGCGAAATCGACCAAACCATACCGATAATTTCCAAACAAAATCAACAACGCAAACATCGGTGGTAAATATGTTTTGCACCTAGTGGCAATTCGTCGTTTAATGATTTAAATTTGAAGCATCGGACTCGAATTGATGTAGCGAAGGGGTCACTAGAATCAGAAAAATACCTCACATATACCCCATAATGTTGAAGTCTCCAATATATTTACCTGCAGATGCGCTAAATAAGATAAGATAATACACAATCACAAATGCGAAGAAAACTTGACCGCAACGTCCCTACGCAATCATGTGTCAAGTGTACTGCACTTCGTAAACTGAAATTACAGCGACGACGCCTCGGAGAGAATGAATCAAAACTTGGACATTTCTTGGCCTCATTGTGCATAAGCGACTCAACTTAGGGAGTTGTTCCGTGATGTTGCCGTGGCGTTTATGATTCATATCGTTGTCAAATTCTACAAATAAGGATATTTAAGTATACAACCATGGAAAATAGTGCTCTTCAAGCAATGTAAAACTTTACGGTCTCATCGATGGCGTCCATGAATCTATAACTCAGATGTGCCTTCGAGCAGCATTCTGATGCGTTCAGATACTTGCAAAAAAAAAGTTGCACTCTATCGTGTTTAGCACTTCTGAATTTGTTTTGGAATTCATCTCGTGATCTTAGTGCTTTTTTCACTCGACATACCACAGCAAATTACGATAGACCCACTTGTAATCAACATCGAACTTCCCCAAAATAAACAGACGGAGGAAACGATGGAACGTGTTCGTTAACACCTTAGGCATCCCCAACAATGTGAGAGGACCAATTGACCAGGATGTTTTATACCACAGCTTGTTAACTCAACATGCCGCAGGCACTCCATGGCATTATGATACTTCAACTAGAGTTTAATGAACACAGAAGCTACGTGGTAGATAGCTGCCAATTATAAATGAAGCGCCAGAGTGCCGTTCAATACGACGATAAAGCTAGGTAAGCTACTGCCAGATAAAGACTCGCCGATTAACGTGTTAATCGGTACTTCTGTCGTGGTAGCAACATTAGTGGCATGACTTTACGTGATTGCGAACGAATACCGCTCAACGTTGGCAATAGAAATCTTGCTTTATTATCTAGTTTCATTTGCACGAAAGGTGCAATAGCTGTATATCAGACTCGAACCGCTCACAGTTCACTCAAAGTGCCACTTCATCATCAACTTTTCTGTACAACCCTACATGTATTCCTTTTTGCAAGGTTTGTCACAAATTAACCACATCACAGCACCAGCAACACCGTCATGCATGTTCGAATCAGACTGCAAAACTGCGAGTTCACTTCAGTTTTATGCCTCACTTCCCTCTGATTTGCAAATTTTGAAATAAGCTACAAACACAGCACACAACGGAACAAAAGTTGTTGAAAATGCATGCAGGAAGCGAAGCATTTCATTCAGCTTTTCGTTTGGCTATTTGTGAGAGTGCTAGAGAAGCGCGACACCAGGCGTACCAGTGAATGAGAGAGGATGTTGTGTACGTGTGTGTGGATGCGGGGGAGTATGTGCCATTCATGAGTGCTACCCGTGGAGAGCACACTGCGCAACGTTCGATCGACGCTTGGCACAAGCGTTTTCGCTTACCAGACGCGCTCTTTCTGGGCTTAATGCCTTCTTTATCGCATCGGCGTTAAAGCCAGCTTAGGCCACAGGGTTGGACCCATAATCAATCAGCGCTCAGATAAAAGGTTAAGGGACTCTCTCCTACCTGGTATTTTCAAAAATTTGCTGCAGAAGTTTTCCACAATCTGGCTCCATTTTTAACGTTTTTCTTTTTTCCTTCAGCGGAGTTTTTCCTTCACCATGTAGAGCATTAATTTGTTCGAAGAAATTTACCTTACTTTTCTTTGGAATTCTACATCTTCTCTCAATTATTCCACATTACCTCTTCGTTCAGAAACTTGGCGAGAGGAGAACATCACTATTTTAGCGCTTGAACATCCCCACATAGCAGTTTCACGTGATTAAATCCCGCATAAGGCTNACATCCCCACATGGCAGTTCCACGTGATTAAATCCCGCATAAGGCTGTCATCAAATGCCTAGAATAATGCGTGTAATCGTTTCATCCAAGCAAGAAATTTGGTCAAGAAAGTGCAAGCATTCCTTCTCAGGACCGACCTGACATCTGCTTTTAAGTACAGGACGGGAGTGGAGTGCTTCATCCGAGCGGACTGCCTAGAAAGTTGTCAGTGCGAAAAGAAAAAGCATCTATTAAAGAAGCCTTAGTTCGAGGTTGTATGTATCTAGCGGCTCATCAAGCAAATATAAGCACTTCAATGCAGAAACTTTATATGGAATCAGTTGTCAGAAGCTTGCACCACGCGATTCAGTCATATACATGCATCTGTTCAGCAAGCCGTAACTTGCTATTCTGATTCACTCTGTGATACAACTGCTCAAATGTTGATGGACCATGTCTTAAAGCATTGTTTGATACTTTTATCTCCCAGAGGAGAAAAAAGTACTATTGTGCAAGAATTTTTGACCTCGAAGAACATTTCCGAATGTGGCGATGCAACAAACGTCATTTGAAGCTTGTTGCACAGAAAGATATCAACAGCATGCATGCGTCAGCACTGATGGATTGCTGGTCGATGCCTACAGTTCCCCATATCGCCCACACACAGCACTTCTAATGCACTGCCAATATATTTTTTTGCAACTGCCGTTCGTTAGGAAGGGAGGCGCAACTAACAAGATGGGTCATATTTCAGCACCTCAAGGGTGCAGCGATCGAAGTTTATTGTTAATAAAAAGTTTACCTAGTATTTCGGTGCAGTACATCGTTTGGGAAGAGTTATTTTCCTGCTATAAAACAAAGGTGAACAAAACGGAGCATCTTGAGTATTCTTAAAGTCTAATAATAAATGTGCATCTATTTTTTGCGCGTCATCCCACCTTCTCCATTATTGGCAATACACTCCATTGGCAATACACATGTCATTCATCAAAAAAAAGAATGAAAGAAAGAAAGAAAAGAAACTCACATAAACGACCTTTTTAAATGCAACAATTAAGACACTTGTATGCAAACTGAGAATCTCGCTCACTCAATTGCCCAAGACGTGATCTTTGTATACTGTCACCGCTCATGTTGACTACAGCAGAGTGTTAACAGCACATATCAGCTAATCGTGAAAGTACGTAACTCGCATCATCACTTTACCAACGGAGAGTTAGTAATATGGATGACGAGAAATGATGGCGACAAAACTAAGCATATTTTCGAACGATGATTGATAAGCAGTTTGAGCTCGGCCCCCTTGCTTCCAGCTTAGTGGTATGTGGCTTATCAGAGATAGTTAATCAAAATAAGTACAGCTTTCAGCGCTCTATAAATTCTGACCAACTACAAAGTATAAAGGCAAATTTCAATTCCGCCCTAACGTGGAATCTCAGACACTACAGTCCAATTCGCTATCACTACCCGGACATGATAGTAGCCCAAAAATAGTCAGAAAAGCTTCTCAATATGTGACCAACACTATTCCATTCATCGCATATGTATATGACAATGGTTAACAAGTCTGATTCAATGTTCCATTGCAATTACGCATTGCAGGATTGACCCATACAAATTGCACTCATCCGTTTGAGACGGCCGATTTTTGTGTCCAAAATGGGGCTTTACGGCGATTACTACCAAGTTTCCGGCCACCAAGCAAGTAGCACACATACATCTGTCGCAGACACAATACCATCTCACGCCTATATTTTTGCTTATGACAACCCCTAAAGTTTCCAACAGTACGCTCAACTTTCACATAACTATTCCGACTGATGAGCGACACGCTCGTTAGATGACTTTCGAAGAGTTTTGTAAGAAGGGGAATGGGTGAGGGAAAGAACGAGAGGGATGCGATGAAGCGATTGAGAGATGTGACGCTTTCGTCCCTTTATATATACCCAAAATGTTTCGCTTCGCACACCTGCACTTAAATCATTTAGCGGCTGCGTCAGAAATGCCGCGAGCTCCTGGCGGATGCGACATGAACGTGACGGATCAGTGAGTAGAAAATTCACCGAGAAATTGAAGTACTGTTTGAACGCGATCTTACATTCATTTTGGTATAACTCAATACATTTTTCTGGAAGTACAACGTCTTAAAAACATTTCGCTAGAATCTACCTATTAATCGCTACTTCTATAACAGCTTAAGCATTCCTTACCATGTACAGAAGTATGTGCGCGAAAGGGAGTAGGAAAGATGCGTAGAAGTGGGGAAGTGAAGAAACTTCAATCCCCTGCGGAATGCGGATGAGATGAAAAATCTGGATGCTGAGATTGAGTGCCGTCAATCCGCAATGTGAAAGCTATCATGATAATGTGCCACAATCGACTCCCACACTAATACCTATTAATTATCCCGTTGATTACCTACAACAGGCGTTGAATGCAGTGCAATTCGTTAGTCAAACTTCCCTAAAACGGATGTGCGATCAGCAAATACAAACTCTGACCAATAATCGAAACCATGGGTGGGATTGATTGAAAAAACTGAAGAATTTTGACATTCTTTCTATGGACTCTGTGCTACTGCTCCTTTTGCTGAATGGAAACAAGAAGCGCATTTCGTGACGTTTTCCTTGACGCCTTTCTCCGTTTGTTTTTGGTAAAGCTTTTTCTGCATACAATAGAGAAAACGCGTGATATGACAACCGTAATTAAGTAGGAATTGTAAAATCGAAGCTCGGAATCAGATATTTTTCATCATATCCCACATCGACATATCCTATCGAAAACCTTTTGCCAAACACTTATCAAATAGCTACTTGTTCCCTTTTCTATAGACTGTTTGCTTCATCGAGTTTCCCTACGGCACTCGAGCAAATTGGCACGTAATTGCTTATCGCACATGCGTGCTCAATAGATGGAGTAATCGCACAAATTCCTGTCACTTTAACAGCTGCCTCTTTCCAATTTCCTATGAGAGCGTTCTCTGCTTTGTTTTTAATGGGAAATGCAAAACGCGGCAACTACTGAATGACGGAAATAACTCAACAGGATATCATCTGCGAACGACAACACATTCCTAATCAGTTTTTGCACGCTAAAAGTGATACGTCATCATCAACTACCTTTCCATTTGTGTTCAATGCAGAAAAATACTCAAATCAAGGATTTTCGATGGTTGTTGTTTATATGAAGAATTCGTCATCAAATGTCTCAACAGGTGATGTTCAACGTATTGATGCCGAACAGGGCCGATTTTTACTGGATAATATGTGGCCAAGTTTAAAACCAACTGGTTTGAATGATAGAAAAATACCTTATATCCTGCTGAACAAGCTCATTTTCGAGGTTAGCAAAATCTCTAGAAGAAATCGAAACGACGCCAAATGTAGGCGAAATTCATTCTGTCAGATGGAAGGTGTAAAAGATGCGGAAAATTGGAGCGAAGTTTGCAAATAGTCTGAGGGAGATAACTCCTATATGAATGACTCTTTAAAAACTTTGATAGAGACATCCAATATCCAGCATCGATTCTCTATCAAGATTAAAGCGCTTATCACTTAAGTACGGGACGAAGATATCGTTGCGATAAAATTTAACCCACTGTGAGATTAAGGGATTTGAGAGTGAACGTTACTCACATCTGAAACCTGGTATTGTTTTAGAAAATGTCACTCCAGAGTAAATGTTGCAAATGCGATTTTTAAAAAGATAAAAATTGGGCCTATTAATTGTGGGAAAATAATTACTNGGAGACAACTCCTATATGAATGACTCTTTAAAAGCTTCTTTGATAGAAACATCCAATATCCAGCATCGATTCTCTATCAAGATTAAAGCGCTTATCACTTAAGTACGGGACGAAGATATCGTTGCGATAAAATTTAACCCACTGTGAGATTAAGGGATTTGAGAGTGAACGTTACTCACATCTGAAACCTGGTATTGTTTTAGAAAATGTCACTCCAGAGTAAATGTTGCAAATGCGATTTTTAAAAAGATAAAAATTGGGCCTATTAATTGTGGGAAAATAATTACTGTTCGAATATTTTGTATGAGTGGGCGAGAATTTCATTGATGGAATCATTATTTGAGAACATCAAAAGTAGTGAACTAAATGAGTGATAAAGAAGTCGGAAGAACGACCAACTACTTGAACGATGCGAGCGAAGCGCAAATAACGGTTCGACACCTTCCTCGACAAATTGCGAAACAATTCAACAATCCTCTCCTTTCACAACATTCACGCTCTTGTTCCACCGATTTTGAATTCCCGCTCTCATTTAGTGAGAATACAAAGACAGAAAGCACTTTCAAGTCGAGAGCTGATGGCCGGCCTAATAGCCCATGAGCGGAAGGAAGCCGGAAGAGGGGGGCGGACGAAGCTTATTGAGAGAACTTAGTGATGTGAAAGGAAAGAAGCCAAACTTAGCACGCGAACTGCGAAACCCACGCATTACCGTTTCCACGAGTCATGTCGCTTCGTACGTTCATGAAGGCTTCAGTGAGTGAATCAATGGCCCTCAGCGAACGCCCACAAGCTTCACATAAACCCGTCTCAGCATTGCTTCTAATATCATCACATTAAGAAAAACATCCTATCCCATGTGGTCACAAAGCCTCATATTTCATGCAACTTCAAACCTTTCAACGGCTATAGCAGTTGTTCTTCACTAAAATACGCAAATACAAACTGCATACACAATGAGAAAGTGAATATGTGACATTCACGGCAATCAGAAGTATGAGTAAGATGAACATCTCTATTGATCTATATCGATTTGATAATAAGCGAAATCTGAAATTTGACATAAGATTGCTAATCTATTGGACGCAAATTGTTGCTTTGCTGGTTTATGCTTTATG
Organism: Toxascaris leonina; assembly: GCA_022844705.1. Lineage (NCBI taxonomy): Eukaryota > Metazoa > Nematoda > Chromadorea > Rhabditida > Ascarididae > Toxascaris > Toxascaris leonina. The sequence continues at coordinate 22,875 of JAARMF010002812.1, forward strand.
TTATTATTTTTGATAAAAACAAGCAAGAGGAAGTTTGTTCCTTGTTAAAACATAAAACATAAATGTTTGGATAAATAAAACATATTTAAAACAAAACAAAACATATAAAAACAAAAAAAGAACATTCAAAACGAAACAAAACATAATTTTTGGAATGAAGAGAATGAGAGAAACTTCAATACTTCACAAAGATTCGATTACTTTAGACTAATTTTGATGAACGAAAGAAACTCGAATGGGCAGTGAGTGAATCGCTTCTAGCCGGCATCATGTCACGTAGTAAACAACGTTCTTGGAGTGCAATTTTCTTTTTTTTCTGAATACAATGACACTTTTTGTCGGCAATTTTCTTCCCATATTTGATAGAACTCTGAAGGATTTTATTATTCAACTTTATAATCTTTCTTCTCGATAGCGTTGTGAAGAACTGAAAAAAAAATGCTTTTAAAATATTCCCAGGAATGGATTTTTCGCGCAAATATTTTCAAATTCTCATTAAACACATGCGCCTACTTCTCACGCATTTTGGTGCATATTCGTTTATGACGTCAGCCAAGTTCCCACATAATAAAGAATGAATGCGTTCAACTATGTAGGAAAATGGCTCATCTTTTAACAGCTATTTTTCAAGAGCTGCGAAATACTCACTGAATCTTGTTTGCACTGCCGCTGAGGGGTGCGTAAGGAGTTAGCGCCGAAGTTTCGCTGCTATGAAAGTGGTAAGGATTAAATGAGAACGATTCTTAAAAAAAGACGCCTGCACTTATCAAACAAAAAACCCGTTCTCATTTCCGACCTCTCACCTTCCCTTCCTTCCCCTCGCAAGAATCACGCCAGATGCATCATTCACTAGTCTCGTCAATGTACTCGCTGCCAACTGAATGATAAAAACTTCCGAAGACGACAATGATCCATGTCCAACTGTACTGTTACCGATGGTAAAAAATAGGTGGTACTGGTGAAGCTGCTCTTCGTCGTAGTCTTAGATAAACATTTCTGCTAAACCACCGCAGTTGTTGCAGCAAACCTCGACACATCTAGGAACCGAAACACCCAAAACACCACGTTAGCCGAGTCGTGCAATCTCAAAAGCAATGAGAATTGCTGCATCAAAAACTGAATAAGGATAGACTACAATGAGGTGGGATGAATTAAAAATTGGCTCCGATTTAAGCATGATATGTGAACATGTATAACATCGTTATTCAATTCAAAAGCGTTCGAGTGACTACTTGAGGAAAGATGTTTAGAAAGAGCATTTTTGTTATATAGAAAATATGTTATGAAATCTTTTTGCAATGACTTATAAAAGTGTTATAATAAACGATTTGTTATTATAGAAGACAATCTCGTTTAGTATAAAAGGTATTGCTAGAAAGAAAGAAAATGAAACGAGAACAACTCTTCACTCAAAAACGAATAGGAGTGATGT
>JAARMF010002813.1:2653-18235 GCA_022844705.1 Toxascaris leonina
CCCCCCCCCCCCCTCCAGTAGATAATAAGAGAGAAATTTCGGGCACAAAGTTAGTCTCTCCGGAACTCTAACTTCATTAATGATCTCCCTCGATTTTGAGCCTCATCTACCCCCCCCCCCCCCCTCCGCAATTATCAGAATAATCATCATCCCCAGAAAAATTCCAAATCACAAGGATTTTCGTTTCCGTTTTCGAGGATAACTTTGAAGCATTGAAAGCACCACGAATAAGTAGCTTTTTGCTCCGAGGAATAACTTGTGCTTCCAAAACAAATACAATACGTCATAAGATATTAAATCAATCAATCGATCAATTAAAATTCCAATGATTCAATTTGAGTAAATACGATTCCCAACAGAAGAAGGCTGAGTTTCAAAAAAACAAAAAAATCATCCAATTACTTTCAACGAAAATAGATCAATTCTAATAAAAATTACCCCAACGCAATAAAAAAAAAACAGTTAAATGCCTATAATAAATGCAACTTCAATGCAAATTAGAAAGATTGGATATTGATTAAACTATAGCAATTCGGATTACTCCGCCCGTAATGCCCGATAAGGCGAATGAATGAAGAAAATGCTTCACTCGAAACGAAGCATCCTGTAGGCAAAAACGAATACCTGAAAGGCCATAATAAATATGGTGAGGCAACAGCCGTCGGATTTGTGCATTTGAATAGTGTATTCAAACTGAAAAACATTAATTGGTGACATTTATTAAATAGTTCCTACTCTCCATTTCTGTAGACAACAAATTAATACTGCAACAATAACGATGACCAAATATAATCACCAAATCTGAGTCATATTTTGCCCAAAATAATTCCCCAACCTCATACCATCACCTCAAATTCCACTGATGCGAGATTTCATCCCCTCAATAATTCAAAGATGAAATTCACCCTAAAAAAAACAAAGAAAAAATCAAAAACGGTTTGATGCCATGATGGAAAAAATTATGGAATAGCTTGCTCTTCAATATATTTCTATCAGGCGCTCAACAGTGTATTAATAAAAGGGCATATGCTTTTCATTCAATACCTAATGATGCATTTTTACGGCAAATTAAAGGTTCTTTCAAGTCAATAGACATATACAGACCACTAATAGCATGCAAAATATCACTCCGCTGCAAGCGAACTTTCCTCATATAGCTATCGCTTTTAAACAGAGCTCGGACCAAAGTTCCTTAACGCAGCTCGAGCTACAGCTCTGAATACAGCTGGAGCTGAAGTTTCTACATATGGCTCGAGCTATAGTTCTTGAAAATATCTAAGCGCAACTTCTAACATTCTATTCCTCATGAATCTGCGTGTGAAAAACCGTTGACGGATTTGAACAGCTGTTGACAAATGCTAAAACCTCGCAATTGAAAACGAAACTTCTCAAGATAGATATGATAGATCTAATCCAATCATATCATTGCCAGCGATAATATGATGATCTACATTCGCACACTGCCAATTGCAATCGCCAACGAGTAAAACGTATCGGTAATACAGGTAATGTGAGGTAAAAACACGGGCGCAGGGAATGAAATTCTAACAAGCGAGAATCGCTCTCTTTGTCAACTCGCAACGAGATGACAGCTGCGACTTTTAAGAATCGCTTGCTACGACTGATATTTCGAATATGTTGCTTTCGTTCTCATAAAACAAGCAAAATTTTCTGTTCAATGCTCGAATTGAGTTCGATCTCAGAAGGCGATCAAGAAAAACGACCCATATTCCTGGCCAATTTGTTCATATAATTCGTTCCCACATATTAAAGACTGTCCAGCACTATCACTTTTCCATTTGCGCAACTGTCGCTCCTTTTCATCTACTTATAATCACTGCAGCATATCTTTGGCATACCCTAGACGATAACAACACATCTGCAAGGAAAATCCCAAACAAAAAGCACTCCTCATATTTCTGAAGCTGCAATCGCAATTTTTTATTCCGAAGTGGATGGTTCAGAATGGGTATACTAATCTAGGCACTAATCCACGCAGAATTCATGAATCCCACCGATCGATCGTGTACTTACTTATCCATGATCATATCCTAACACGGAACAAACATACTGTACTTATTACCCCGATTAACTCACCTATTACCTCATCTTCCCTATATTCCATTCACCAAAATGAAAAACAGTAAAGACAGGAAATTATAAAAGCGGAAATCAAACTTGCTGAGCGAGAAATTGGCGAGATTATTCTCGATTAACGTCATACTCTGAATCGTATTCCCATAATGCGGTCGTCTCACGGCGCCATTCTGCTATAATTTAAAACAATTTTGTTTTAATTGACCAATTTTTGACCAAACAGCACCATTCTGCCAATTTTTCCAAGCGATACAAATATTTACCTCCAAAGATATAAAGCATTCCTATGAACTCTGGCGAAATGCAACTTATATATAGAATTGCTATCTCAATTCTGCGACAAATCGAGCTCTTCCTACTTTGCCCTTCCTCTCTCTCTTCCCATGAACAAGATTTACGAGGACGAGGTAGAACTCATAGGTTTGCCGATGAGAGGTCACTTTTGAAGTCAGTTAAGCGTGACCTTTCAAGTCAGAGAGATCAGTGGTGAGGAAGAAAGAGGTAGGCTAAACGATGCACCGAAAAAAAAAAACAATATCAAGCTTGTATGGAACATAGCCGCATTTTTATCTGGTGGGTAATGCCACAACAGTTTGTGCACGCAGACCGTCCGTGTTCATTTGCAATCAACGCAGTCATGAGATGGATATCTACAGAGTGAGAATCTTTGCAGCAATCGCCTAATTAATACCTCATCAATTTCATACTCGGTGGAGCGTCTTCGAGATAAGTTGGCAAATGGCGTTTCGGCACCCCAATATTCGACCACTTTCGATACTTTCGACTTCAATGATACACGACTCGGTGCTGTTCCCAGAACTCCTCGATTCACTCCGTCTCCACATACATCCACTGTTCTTCGCCTGAACTTGTTTACGCCACTCGCATATTCTTTAACCTCATTTATACAACAATTTCCTATTCCTTCATTCGCTACACCTACAAAACTCATACACCTTTGTATGGATCAGATTGCAACCAAACAACCCTAATCAAGCAAGCGGATTATGATAAGATATAAAAAAGTCGTAATTCAAAAAACTACTCCCTCGACCCCTCCCCCGGCCAACTCCTCCAGCGATCTACCAAACCCTACATTGAGCGAAGAGCGTCTTCGACTTCACGCTTTCCAAAACACGATTTCCATCCATTTGCCAGCATAGAAGTCTGGGCATTTCAACTTCTGCGAAGGCTGACGAACGAATTGATCAATCAAAATGATTCGAGAATGGACATTGGATGATATTAATATACCATAAAATTAAAAAAGTCCATCGTATTAAAATACTTCTTTAAGCGCATAGTGGCGATTCAATTCCATTCCATTCAATTCCTTTCAATTAAATTCAATGCTACAGCAACAGCTGCAGCATACCTACTATGATATTACCGTTACTACCGCAGATATGCGAGTGATTTTGAAGGTGGGAATGACAAAGCACAACACTTGTAATACTGCTATTATAAGCGATAGTATAACACTAGTAATTAAACGACATTAATACCACAGTTATTCATATTCGTCAGAAGGTGGTAACAGTTCACGTCTATTGCCTCTGCCTTTTATTACTCATAAACTAGATAGGCTTGCTTGCCTGGCCAGCGGGGTGGCGTCACTTATTGGTCACAACAATGCAAAACCACCGATCTCAGTACCCTAATGGAAGCGCATTGTGACCGGCAGCGTCATCGACGTTTCCGGTCAATCAAGTGATCAAGTGAAACTAGCAGATAGCTATTCATATTATTGCCATAATGCGACGAGATAACTAGAAAAAATTGATTCCTAAAATACAAGCGAGTGGATCACCTGTTTCTATAGATTGAGGTTGTTCTCTCGATGAGTGATGTTTTGTCCGGTAGAATATGATAGGTTGGTTGACCAAGCGCCGTCAGAACTGGATCATCCGAACTGAAAACTATCACCGTCGATTCAAATAAGAAAAAACAACAATCGAAAGTATTGCAGTGAAAAATGTGTCCAATATGAAATAATTCTCCACCAATATTATCTCTACCAAACCGACGTTAAACGATATCAAGGCTTTCCCAAACAAAGGCAATATACAAGAGCAGATGAGTCTAAATCACTTAAACAGACGAGGCAGATAAAATAAAGATGCTTACTGAGCCTCAACGATGCAATAATCGCCTAACAATGCCTCCTTTGTCGCCTTTGTCACATGAACAGCACTGAAAATAAAAAATGCATACAAGCAAACAAAACCTGAAATATTTTATACATATGAACGTAGTGAAACGGTTCAAACAAAGAAGCAACATTCGTATATACGAACGAATGTGACAAACCCGGCGGAGAGGGGAGGGGAGGGAAGGGGGGGCTCATATCCGCGTGCACGGCACATCACTTAATAAAGCTCTTCCTCAATGAGCCTTTTTCTTTTCTTCTTCTCCAACAATCACTGACTGATTTCTGTAAAACGAAATGAAATTGATGCATCGATATTTTGCTGCAATATCTCAACTACTATCATCATCATCCAGTCTACGCAAACATATTAAAAAACAAATAAAATTCAGCCCTCATTCGTTACTTCCTATCGCGGACTTCTACTCAGGATATCATCTTCTCGAAGAAGGAAAATTACCCCGGAACTCCGGCTGATTCCATTCGATTAGCTAGCGTAACATCATCGCTCCAAATATCGAATTGCCACTTGCGAAGACCAAGTACACCACAAAGTACGGATCCAGTGTGCACCCCAATGCGCATGTTCACATCAACACCGGTCGCCAATCGCACCTGCCTCAACACACAACGCACATTCTCTTGTAATATCAGTGAGACACGGTGTTTCGAGTGAAAAGATTGGTGAGAATGTCTGTCCTTGCGATTATTTTGAGCCCATCTTCTCAGATTTGCATTTAGTAAGCACTGATATACCCTGTGTTTCAGAACGACGAATCTACTTGCCCAAAATGATGGGGTACTAGTCAGAGACCCTCCATGAAAAAGGAACCAAAAGACTGATCTGACATAGACGAGAAACTGCAATTTAGGCTCGGGGATCTTCCAATTCAGATAGATGCATCCCTGACCTCGGAAGCTGCCGAGTTCATACAGTTAAACAGATTTCTTCTCGACCTCCTACTTGAAAACATTGCTTCAGATCATCTTGAAACCATCCTTGGAACTCGGGAACTCTTGAACTAAGATAACAACGCTTTTCATTTCGAGTGTTCAGGAGGTGAGAAGCTGGAAGCTTCTATGTTAACGTCACTTACTCCGAAAAACTGTGCAACGAACCTATAGCCTAAGTAGCATAGCTTTAAGAACCGTCAACTCAACGATCTCTTGGAGCTTTACCCTAATCTATCATCAACATCTTTTCCTGATCGCCTTAAACATTAGCTGAAGACTACTTTCTCATGCATACATTTAGAAGCATTTAATTGCAGTCCATTATGCTCATCTTTCGCTGAAGGTGAAAATCGATGGCTAATTTTGGCGGAAATTTTGGCAGCAATTTGAAATGGCCAATTTGGGCAACAATTTCAAATAGCGAATTTTGGCAGCAATTTGAAATGGCCAGTTTTGGCAGCAATTCGCAATGGCCAATTTTCGAAAACAATAACTTCTTCAAAAACAAAGACAATGACGCTTGCCTAAATGAACGACTTACTTAATGGTTTTGATCATTTCAAGTCCCATCACAACACACATATCCGCATGATTCGGTCGATTCACCGGCATTCCACTCACACAATAATAACAATCGCCAAGAAATTTGATACGCATACATTGCAGTTTCTGTAATATTAACAGATTACGGCATTGTCTTTGATGAAAAATGAACAATAATTCATCGATGAAACCTGAAATTGCAGAAATCGTTCGAGAGAAAATTTGCCCTCTTGAGATTGGCAGTCAAAATTTGTTCTATTCATCGCGAGGTTTCCGGAAAGACCCGGCTATATCCGGAAATATCTAAAGACATCCGGAAAAGGCTGAAATCTGCATATCTGAAAGCTTTCTATCAGTTAATTTAAAGTAAGATTTTTTATTTATTTATAAGTGATGTAGAACGATCCGATTTCATAAACAATATAAATATTATAGAATATCTCCGTGAACCGATTTTTTTCTTAAACAACAACATCGCGAAATTCATTCAGAACACAACTTTTTCAAGAACGGAAAACGGAACTTCCGACTTCAAGGAAAAAGATAATAATCACAATAACAACAATAACATTAACAATAATGACAACAATAATAATGATAATAATAACAATGGTAATAATAACAATAATAATAATAACAATAACAATGATAATAATAATAATAATAATAATAATAATAATAATAATAATAATAATAATAATAATAATAATAATAATAATCTTCATCCATATCATCTAAGCAACTCATCGTTCGCAATTTCCATAAATTCCAGCTTTCTACCTGACTTCCGTATGAACTGATGCAATAATTAAATTACTCCTTATGCATTTGTTTTGAGAGATTTCATAGCCGAATACGACCGAATAAACAAAGTATCAGTCAGAATAAAGAATGATTACCTGCGCATCCTGATCGAACTTCGTATACAATTCATTGAGTGTACGTACCAGATCCTTGGCACTCAACTGTGCTGCCAATACCGTAAAATTGACAATATCGGCAAATAGAATACTGCAATACAATACGAGTTCGTGCCACTTCCGGACGTACTCCTCCTCTTGTTCCATCATCAATGCACCTCCACCTCCACCCTCAGCACTTTAGCTCCCCCACGCTCGCATGGAAATTAGCTCCACAAAATTAGCTCCAATTCGCTCCAAAATTTGCTCCAATGTGCACACAACGCGGCAACATTCGTTGCACGATCGGTCAGAGATCGTGAAGGGCTCATAAATGAAAATGATAGCCTTCTGTCAAATACCCATTCATAGAAGGTTCAACTGGTTCAAGAACAATTTTTAAACCTATGTTTTTGCTAAGATCTTGATTAAAATGCATGCAATTTTCACTTATGGATCCACATCTCACAGTCGAACCTTCAAAAGTTCCCTCTCTGACCCGAAACCCGAAATGGGCCATTCCCTCAGATTAAAGCAGAGAAGATTCCTTCAACGTAGCAGGAAATATTGCAAACTTATTGAGTAAAGATAAAGCTGAGAAAATTGGTCGAGAGAGTCGATGAAGAGAGCGACTTCGAATCAATGGTGGTGAAAATGCCCATAGTCTGACCTGACCTCAATGCCCATAGTCTGACCTGACCTCAATGCACATAGTCTGACCTGACCTCAATGCCCATAGTCTGACCTGACCTCAATGCCCATAGTCTGACCTGACCTCAATGCCCATAGTCTGACCTGACCTCAATGCCCATAGTCTGACCTGACCTCAATGCCCATAGTCTGACCTGACCTCAATGCCCATAGTCTGACCTGACCTCAATGCCCATAGTCTGACCTGACCTCAATGCCCATAGTCTGACCTGACCTCAATGCCCATAGTCTGACCTGACCTCAATGCCCATAGTCTGACCTGACCTCAATGCCCATAGTCTGACCTGACCTCAATGCCCATAGTCTGACCTGACCTCAATGCCCATAGTCTGACCTGACCTCAATGCCCATAGTCTGACCTGACCTCAATGCCCATAGTCTGACCTGACCTCAATGCCCATAGTCTGACCTGACCTCAATGCCCATAGTCTGACCTGACCTCAATGCCCATAGTCTGACCTGACCTCAATGCCCATAGTCTGACCTGACCTCAAGAAGTTCAAAGCATAAACTCCTATAGCGTTCAGTCAACCTGCATATTTATTTATATATTTTTCGTTTTAATCCGTTTAGAATAATTACAAAATTTTGGGAGCGTAGAAAATATTCGTTGACGTAGAAGAATGCGATGGCCGATGGTTGTTACGATGACCGGAAATTCCCCTCATCTTTCATTGAGACATCGCTAGTGAGATAATTAATTATTTGCAATATTTGCATACATCCGATAGAATTCTTTTTGAATCATTTCAGCAAAACTTCAGTAGGATGAGATGGTGAAGAAACCACGATCTATCTAATTTGCCCCTCCCCCCCCCCCCCAAGAAAAAAAAAACCGCACTTAAAAGAGTTCAAAAATCGCGCGTCCAAAGGTGATTTGAGCAAAGTGGTCTAATGGTCTCATCTATCAACATGGCCTTAATTCAGTAATTAATACAAACCTATCATAATGCCATTTCTACGGCAATTGTCCACTGAAGTAGGGGAAGTATGCTGATCATCGGTATCTAAGATAGGGTAAGGCATTGTATCTGAAACATCGAAATAACTCTCAAATAAATATTTGCTAATCATACCTCACGTTTGCATGTACTTGAACATGTAGCTCGTGGAAAAGTTTGTGGTTTTTACCCTTTTTGTTCGTATTCTCGGAGGAGGAAGCCACAATTGCCTTGCTCACCTGCAATTAAACTTCAGTCTCGACGTCACACAACAACTTCAGAGCGAGAAACCGAGAAGTGGGAGTGGTGAGGGGTGATGGAGTGTGAGTGGGAGGGAGGAGAGGGGGGGGGGGGGGGGGGGAGAATGCCTCAAGAGGAAGAGGGGGCTCGATAAGTTCTTGTAACATCAATAGACTACGTTCAAAATTGCTAGCAAATCAAAGAATGCTCTCAATGCGCATTCACATTTCTACCGATTCGAACGCTCATAAAAACTTTCTGCAAAAAAAAGATCCACAAATCCAATCATAAGCTTGATTTGTCTCCGAGCTTGATTCGGCTGACTCCGTATTGAAGCGATATAAGAAGCGGACAGATATCACGTCCAGCTTTACAACAGCCATAATCCATTTCATAAGTGTAATTTTACGAAAGTAAATAAAAATTCATTCGAATGAACGAGAGGAACCCACAACCGTTTATAAGGTGACCGACCCTTTGGCTAGGTCACAAAATTTGGAAACATAAGGCCAAGGCCACGACCACATGGAAGTTCAATCATTGGCTTCTTCGCTATAGTAATGCAGGAATCTTGGCCAAACCATTGATTCTTCCCCTCCTCCTCCTTCTCCTCTTCGCTATTCTCATGATCAAAGGTCTGCACATCTTGCAATCGCATGGATCAGTGACGTTGTATTCCGTCGGCGATCCAAGCGATTACGTCATTGTGGTCTCTACAATCGTCCAATGCTTGACCACCCCCACATGTGAGGTAAAGTTTGCTTTAGGTCAAAGGTCAGGTCGTTATTCGCAACTTGCTCTACAACAAATGATTCAGAACATCAAACTCATGCCACATACGCGATCTGAGAGCCAGATACGCAGTACACATGAACTGCGGAAGAGCAATGCGAAACGTGTATTTGCCACCCTACTGGTGGTTGCCAACTACTATTACTACCTTACTAGGTATGCAGATTTATTTATTGCCCAAGGGGACAAGTCAGCGACCTATAGACAAGCTGCTAGCAAATATGCAAATTTAGTCGTCAACACCTTGAAGAGCAACTAGAGTAGTGCAGCGCCGAATTAACGTAGAAATAATTGCCCGGCAGGTATATAAAGATACACACATTACAACTACTACACCTGTATTACACCTGTTCTATATCAGTTGTACTGAATTTCTCTCATATTCTCACAAATCCTCTTTCCCCTTATCACCCCTCGCCTCCTTCCTCCACCATCACCAGCAACGCCGTGAGGAAAATTGCTTGAAAGTATACTAGCTGAATAAATAAAAGTAGATAATCATGACCTTTGCATAAATATAATTAACTGACTGTGATTTTTGAGTAAATATGAATGAACTAGTTGTGACCTTTACCATCTATAACTATTACTTTCAACCCTGAGAGGAATCTTCCCTTTTTTTTGTCAGCCATTCATCAAGTTTTTTCCTCGAGATTATAGAATAAATTAGCGATCAATAGAAGAGATCAAACCTTATCGGTGAGATATGCGGGAATAACCGATAGTAGCAATTGATCTTGTCGATCTTTGAGTGTTTCGAGTTGTGTTCGACGATGTACTGCCTCACTTAAACGCATCGCTATTTCAGCACGATTACCCGCTTCGTTTGCGTCTGCTATTAACCCAATCAATGATATCATCGCTTGTTGCACAAATAGTGCAACTAACTGCAAAACAACTAAAAAATACTTTAAAAATTTATTTAATTTGAGTAATTTATTTATCATATCAGTATATTGATATCGATTATATTTGAGTAAAAAAAAAGGAGAAATTTATATGGCATTAAAGATCAGATTTGGCTATCATTGTGATTGGTGATCTAATCATCACTGATAAAAGAGATCTGGAAGTGTTGGAAGCTTGATAGTGGAGCTTTACGAAAAGATGGACACTGATAAGGTCAATTTTTTGGTGATAAAGATTTTGATCGGTCGATGCCCGCACTTTGGAAAGCTTAGAATTTCCGATGCTTCATTCAAAATAGCTTAATGGCCAACTGACGATCGTTCAAGCCTTCCATTCACAATAGTCCTCAAAGATGGCGATCTCAACTATTCCGGATCTAAACTCGCCTCGACACTGAACTTGACCTATAACCCCTCGTTCAACAAGTCCTAAATTTTTTTTTCCCGACAGCAATCGAGCTCAACACTTCTGTGAATATGCTCTTTTGGATTGGCGCCATCGATTACGATCTACTTTGATCTATTCGAAATAATACAATCGTTGTAAGAGTCATAAACACTTATGAATAGGGATGTCCATCCAATTTCATGGGGGGATCGGATCGTTGTCCAGCTCGATGATGGGAAAATTTAATTCAGAGCTCTTGAAAATTTTTAATTTTAATTATTATTATTATTATTATTATTATCGTCATTGATGTATTCAATTGCTTCCTAGAAGAGAGAGGAATATCGCAGAAATCTTTTGAGAGTTTATAGAAAACTTCATCAAGTTACGTTCGCTGACGATATAGAGGAGAAATTCCTACCGGTACTGTGAAGGAGAAGTGTAGGTGGGATAAGGTGAGGGAACGAGGAAAAAGACGATTAAATAAGTGGGTGAAGAATTTCAATTTTTGGGAATTGTGCCCCCCCCCCCCCCACCCTGGAACTTTTCAAGATCGACGACGATGAGCGAATCTTTTCTAAAAAGTGGAATGATTAATATATGAGAGTGCCGATCGAAAGAATAATAGTCTTCGAAAAAAAGTGCGAAAAATGATATCAAAGATCCGATAGAGCCATCTCCAACTTTATTCAAAACTGATCAAGTATGCAACAACGCGCTCACCCTTCCCCTCCCCCCCCCCCCTCCCTCTCCTCCCCCGTTTTTCCATTTGTCATGCGATTGTCAGCTTCACGTGAGCTCTCTAATTGTCTACAGTTACTACTGAAACAGAAGTGTGTAATTCATATTGGCAACGTCTTGTTTGATAGGCATCCAACTTGGAGAGGAGGTGTTCTATTTTCAGATTACACGATACATCGAAGTAAACATCCGGTGTACCTCAATCATCCAACAGAATTAGACAATAGTGACATAAATGGGAGAGGAGAAGATGAGAGAGAAAGATAGGAGGAATAGAGGGAGGGAGATCAGCTAAACCTGATGATTGAATCTCAATTAAACTGCAGCTTCAATTGGTTTCTTAATTCACATCTGAATTCATATTGATAATATTTCTACCCAAGTCAATAGGAAGTGAATTAAATGAGAAGAATTCGAGTGAATGCTAGAATTGAAGCAATCGTTGCATTATGCCCTTCTAATATTCGATAGCACATCTAATATTGCAATAATTTAATGAGAATATAAGTAAGAGTGAAGAATTTAAGCTTAAAGTTATAGATGTTTGATTTGCTGCAAAATGGAAAATTCTTTTCCTATGAAAGCAAAGGAATAAATGACTCGAAAAATTGCTATATATTCATTGAAATGAAGAAAAGGGAATTATATAAAACAGCCAAGGATAAACCTTTAGCTAGCCAGAAATGGGAAAAATATAAGATCTACGATTGAAAAAAAAAATATTCTCTCGGATAAACTACCTCTCTATGGAAATGAGGATAAGGAAGGGGGGGGGGGGGGGGGGGGGGNGGAGGGGGGGGGAGGAAGCAGAGCATTTTCGAAAATAAAAAGCCCTGAGATCCTATCGCAAATATTACGATATGTTGAATTCATATTCATTCATAGTTATGGACTATTTACAAAACTGTTACAAAGAATAAAGATACGAAATTATTTTTTATATTTTATATGTAAAATTGTTTTTAAGTGAAATTAAAAAAATTGAATAAATAAATGATTTATTAACGTCGTATATGAAGAAAGGATACGTATAGATAACGTTGTATGCGACTAACGTAGCCACAACAACGTTACACACATTCCAAGCTATTGATATTATGAGAAAGAGACGTCGTTGACGAGGAAGAATAAAGAATTGAAAGAGCGTCGTTATGCATAGACCACCACTTAATGCTGCCAAGCCTGGTGCAATACCTTCGCTTACTCTCTAGAAGGCAGAAAGATTAACCTCAGGTGCATTCATATTTTGAAGAGTTAGAGTTTATTTGTAGGTATTACGTCGATCTGTAATTTATTGCACACCTTATATCATACACTTACCTGTGGCTTATATTGTATACCACACCCACCTTTAGTTCACCTGTAAATTACTGCATATGTAATACCTGCGGCTTTTCTTGATGTGCACATATATTTGAAGAAAATCATGAATTTCAGGACGCACAACGCTGCTAAACATTTTCTGCCTCTTTCTTGATGCATTTATACTGAACTAATGTCTAATTCATCATGGTATATGAGATCGCATCACTAAAACATTCCGATTGCTCGAGTAATTTGGAGAAGGCTGAAGTGGAATAAAAAAGCTTTATTAAGCTTACACGTGTTAAGATCCAGCTTACTCTATTATCAAGATTATTTTTTATTATCTTAATTTTTATTAATTATGCATTATTTTAATTGGTTATTGGTTATGGCTGGCTTTCGGGAACCATTCAAACGTGCAAAGATTTGCTCAGATTGGAATAGGCGAAGAAAAAGAGCGATCTGTTGAGAGGTTAATTGAAAATTGTTGAAGTGTTGAGGTGAATTACGAGGAATTGGCGCATATATAGAATTCTCAAAAACTCTCGAGAATTGTATATATTCTCTTTGTGCGTGTATATAGCGTGGTTATTTTCGTTCATGCTAACTCATTGCGTATATGCTTATCATCACTTTATTTGAAGGTGTGAGCTAATTTGATAAGCTGACATAAGATGTTTGGGGGCAGTAGTGTCTCACGTATTTGGCGTAAACGTAGATGCGATTATGGATACTACTTAGGTGTGTTATATAACTACTAAACTTGAATGAGATTTTCGATTGCTGCTTCCTATCGTTTCTCAATATCGTATCGAGAACATATGTACAATTATAGCACAAGTTGTGTTATCTATTGCTCTTTCCTATAATTATAGCACCAATTGATCGTTTTTTTTTGTGCTTATAACACATCGCTTATTATTCTCATTGAAAAGTTCAAAAAGCGTTTCACAATAAAGCATTACTCATTATCATTATTTAGATGACGTCACTGAAATTTTAATCAACACTCAATGATATAGAGAAAGATTCTGAGAATATTTATTATTTTATCATCTTCGAATATTTGAAGAAAATATTTTTTCAAAGATTTTATTTATTTTTTCAAACTAAAAGTTCTATAATGTATAATTATGAATAAGAAGATAGCACACCTGTAATAATGCAGGTAAATGAATTGTCCATATAAAAGCCGGAAATAATAACGAAGGTATGAGTGAAAAGATTGCCGTATTAAATTTACCACTCTGAAATGCGCTAAAACACTTTATTTTGATACGAGACGATATAAGCGTTTTTTTTCGTTTTTATAAATAACTTCAAAATTCATCACAAATTTGCGTTTTCCGATCAAGAATTCTGAGTCGGCGATCACGAATTCTGAGTCGACGATCGCGAATTTTGAGTCGGCGATTACGAGTCCGTGATCGATTACAAAGAATGTTATATGGAATTATTGCCTTTGAAGGAGTTGTATCGCGTAAACTAAAAGCTTTATATATTGCAAAAGAATTCGCTGCGTAACAATACTCCTCAACTATTTTGTACCACATTGTATAAAGAGTATTTTTTACTAAATTAAGATTCTTATATACGCGACAATGATATTGCTTAAAAATCCCCCCAAAACCTATCAAAACTCCACCAGCTATCATCTATATTTCTCTTAGTAAAACAATTTGAAGAGTTAATCACAAACCTAGCTGAAAACATTTAATTACGATTCAAGAAATTAGCATTCGCCGGATTATATTCGATCATCTTATAGAAAATGGAATGAAAAAACTCCAAATATTCGCTATTGATCAATTTCAGAATAGTAAAATTAAATTCAACCTATAATACTCTCTTTTCTAAGATTTAAAGAGTCACTTTTATGAGCCGAATTTCATTTGAAACCATTTTATATACCGTGCTCGTATCTTTTTCTAAGCTATATATCGCACAATTGAATGCTGCAAATGAGTGAGCGAAAGAAAAATGGTTCTCAGCTGATTCATCGATGTTCCGTTATCATTTTCAACTATATTTCCCTCTCGACTATTGCATATATCTATTTATATATTTATATATATTCCCATATTATTTGCTCATTTATTTATTTATTTATTTATACACATATTCGCTTATTTAATTCACTTTTTACGATCTCGTCTATTTATGTCATTCTATTTTCCAGTTGGTTTTCTTTTTTTTATTTATTTTCCTTACACCAATAGATAATTAAACACGAAAATTACTCGTTTGATTGAAATAAAGTCCTATTCATTCATTCATTCATTCATTCATTCATTCATTCATTTCATTCATTTATTCCGAATTTGACATTATTAGCTCTAAAACCTTATGCCGTAATCGATGAGAGTGTATGATTTTGAGGAACACAAAATAGATTTCATTATAATACAACTCCATCTTTCCTCCTTCATCCTTCACATTTTCTATGCTATTAGAAGTGACAATTTATGGGGGAAGATGCATCGAGGTTATAGAAAGATTTCTACCATAAACGCAAAGTAATTAAGCAACGATCGACAACGCTAGAGAAACTTAACGAAGAAGGATAGAAGAAGGAATGGAAAAGGAACGTATATAAATGGGAAAAGGAAAAATATGAGGTTGATTCATTCCTAAATTTTCCACTCATTAATCCCCTATTCAACACACTTCTCCTCTAATTTCATCGACGATTCGAATATTGATTCATTCGAAGCGTTTCTTAAATCGCCGAAAAGTGCAAACAAATCAAGTTGCAACGATAATCGTATGACGTTGAACAATTTTAACATTTTTTTTGGGGCGCTGATTCAATTTTGATTCGGAAAAAAAAATCCATTGCAAATTCGTTTTATTTTTCGATTAATGCACATATCGACTACTTCCACCTCTATCTCCCCCTCCCTCCACCCCACCT
>JAARMF010002815.1:0-24294 GCA_022844705.1 Toxascaris leonina
AGGAATGAGGACAGGTGAATGGATATTTCAATGGATTCATTTCAATACCCAATCCACATAATTATGTCGTTCCCAACTACCCGTTTATTCATTCACTAATTTATTATTTATGTACTCAGTTAGCAGTGAAGTCTTTCGAAGCGAAGGTTTAATGCGAATTGTTCTTCTAAGTTCCTCCCCGTCCCCCTTTCTCTCCCCCTCNGTCTTTCGAAGCGAAGGTTTAATGCGAATTGTTCTTCTAAGTTCCTCCCCGTCCCCCTTTCTCTCCCCCTCCCCCCCTCCCCCCCTCATTCTCAGCCCTGATCTTCTCTCCGTTGCTTTATGAAAGTATTCCAAGTGCAAATGTGGTGAAAGAAGTAGCGGTTAGGCACGATCCACATACAAATGACTTGCATTTTGCGTATTGATATGCAAGCAATTAATCAATTGTGTTAGTTGTCCTCAATTCGCACGTCAACAGTAACGTTCTTCTGTTGTCGACATAAAAAATTGCGGTCTCATTAAAGCTGATCTGTAAATTTAAGCCCTACGAATGATTAATTCGTTGCATTGACCACTGACGGCGTTACGGATAGAGAATAATGCGAATGCGATGCATTTGAAGTGCAGTACAACCTCGTATAAAGCCTCTGGGGATCAAGGTTTCCCATTGTGTTTGATGAATGCGACCACTGCAAAAGATAATCGGTCAGAGGTAGGCAAATCTACGTAAATTTGGTGGAGTGCCCTAATGATCGAACGCAGCTGTATTCTGCTTGCTATAAATTATTCTTTTCTGTCAGCTAGATGTTGTCCCAGACAAGGGGGAATGTGGTCATAAAAGAAATCTATTCGTTCTTCTGAAATTGCACAAGTCCCGAGTGGAGTTCAGTTCTCTCTTCCTACAAAAAAGAGACCACACAGCTTCAGAATTCAGTGATTACAGATATTTTCGAGGATATCAGTGTTCTAATAACTCATGCTGATGAAGTAGCATTACTGAGTTGAAAATGAAACGTTGTTTCAAATGGCCATTCTATGTTATTACCCTAAAGTGTATTTGTTCAGATGGTCTATGTTACGTGCAGTACCTGTGGTAACATTCCGTGCGTGTCTTAGATGATAACTGAGGCTTCGTCTTGCATCACATCTACACACACACACACACACACTCATCTAAGCATGAATTTACTGGCGTTCAAGATTGTTAGCGCAACAGTGAGATTTAGTACGATCTGTTTTATTCTCGATTGAGCCGAATTGTGGCACTCGCTGCTGTGTGATCCATTCCTCAATGCGAATCGAAACACTCGATTAAGAAATTAGCCATGAAGGCACGATCATTTTACCCTCTTTGAGAATCACAGTCGAAGTTATTTGAAACGTTGCACTTTATGAATGTCACCCTGTGTGCTTAGCATTAGATTATTACACAAAAACTGCAATAGTCTCATCTCATCGATGTATTTAACTTCATTTTATTGAAAATGTTAGAATTTTCGCATCGGAAATTGCACTCATAGTGCTTTTCACATGAGAATGATTATTTGTGATTAAAACTTCATCACTTCGCACCTTCTTAGCCTAACGCTAAAGCTTTTCAAACAAAATTTCCACCTATACGTCATTCGGCGATCTTTCAATTTACTATCTATCGAAGAGTTCATCAAATAAGAAATTTCATACACACATTAATTCACTTTTTTCAAAAAAGTGATGCCATCTTCACCGTAATTGTGGCTAAAAACATTTACTTAATGGACCGGACAATCAGAACGAGGTGGGAGGAGATTGGGTGTGAGATGGATGGGGTCTTGAAAGTTGAGCGCGTGATAAGAAACGTGTGGAGCATTTATATAACAAAAGGATGCCATTGTTAGTAAGCTATCGCAAGAAGAAGCGCAAAATCTTCAGCTACTCGCATTTGATGTGCCATTGGTCGCCAGAAAAAAAAAACACCGCACTCAGTTTTATAGCATCTGAATTGAAGATGTGCACATTGCCGATAAATATTCACAATGCTTCGCATTCCGTATGTGTACAGACACGAATGCCATCCCCTTTCCCTTTGCACTTGCATTTCTTTTTCCCTTCTTCCACTTCCTTCTTCCTCAACTATGAAAGTACTCAATAATTAATGAGTGTGGACGCAAATTCTTTCAGAAAAAAAGTTGTGCGGAATGAGTTCTCTCTTGCATGTGATAGATGACTGGCAAACGAAACAGCTGTTACGCTTGCGTGTTAAGTGAGCGGAAACTCGAGAAAAATGGTTGTTGAAAGGAATGCTGAGAAAAAGTGTTTAGCTCTACTCTAGCTGAATTATGGTCATGACGCTTAATTTGAAACATTTAAACAACATTTAAGAGGCTGCCGGGCCGTAAGAAAAGAGATATGTTTAAGTAAGGAGGGTATTTGAAACTAATATGGAGAATCAAATGAAGTAAAGTAAGCTGGCTTACTCCACTTTATTCCACTTCCGTTTACAAAATGAGGCTTGCCTTACGAATAAAATAACTACTTTATTAAGCATTTTATGATCGATGATTAGAGAGAGTGGAAGAACGAAATGGATTGAGAAAAAGTGAACTCATCCTAGAATATTTTGAAACTGCATCGCTTCTGTGCTTGACTTCCCTCATCTTATCAATCTTGCAANATTATTCGTGTGCTTGGCTTCCCTCATCTTATCAATCTTGCAAAAAAAAAAAAACATCCTTTCTTCTTCTCCTTTTCTCCCTTCGACCTCCTTCGCCATCTCAAAATGCAGAACCGCATTGGATATTTTTCCAACATTCTGTTGCTCTGTTGAAGAAAGTGTCAGACAAGCCCTTATTATTCATGTACTTAAGTTACCTTAACTTATACATCTCCCTAAACGCGTTCAAGGGCAGAAAATACATGCAACGTTTGCAGCGCGACTTAGATTTTCCTCATGTGCTAGTGTTCTCTTTTGTATTGTTTTTTTCATGCGTACGTTTTGAAGCGAATATATATATATATATATATATATANTTGGAGGGGAAAATATGTTTTGTTAACGTAGCTATTTGCAGTGCTAAGTTATCTAATGTGTGAAGCAGCAAAATGCCATATATATATATATATATATATATGCAGCAGTACTGATCTGTTGCAATAGCACTTTGTTTTATATATACATTCGTACAATATTTCTCTGTGTTTCATCACCACAGGAGAAGTCAATTTTGCACTGAATATTCGCTAACGACATCATTTATTATCCTCAGCGATGTGTGAACAGAACTTTGAAATTTTGACGAGCTACTATGCCATGATTGCTATCAAGTGATGAAACCACTCGCGCAAATAACACGGGATTCAATTAACGCGCAACAGAAATAAAAATAAAGCAAAGTTTGCTTCAGCAATAGCTGTCGCTTTCATGCACCTCTCAACCTTTAAATTCAGTGAAAGAGTTGGATTGATAAAATCACCTCCATTCCTTAGCTTTATCATCTTATCATTTTACTGATTCTCTACTGAGACAATCATTTACTTTCAAGAAAAAAGAATAGGTCCTTCCCCGGATAATATCTACACAAATCTCTTTATTAGCAAAAGAGATTTCGATGTTTAGAATTCGATCAGCAATAATCCTTATAAATATTCGAATCGTTTTGAATCATCTGAAAGTTCGCTCGTTTTTTGGCTACTGATTATTGAGTTATTAAGTAATTTAAGCGAGACTATTCACTATGCCATTCATATTCGCTTCACAGTTGTTTGTGCATCAAATGCCATTTAGACAAATATTACACCAAATAACGTTCGTTTCCTTTCAATTCACATGAGTAATTAAATATCGAAAACGTTAGAAATGCAAAATTTAGAAATTTTTTGATGCAAATTTTAGAATATTGCCAAAGAGAACTTAAATTTTTATGGAAAAACGTTGAACAAATGATGAAAAAATCTGATAATGACAACATTTTGTGCCTTCTTTTTCATCAATGTACTCTTTATTTAATATAGTCCAACCAAGTGAATGTCATGAAAAATGCATTCCTTTTCGCGAACTAAGGCACATAAATTCCACATTTTCGACCGTTTGCCAATAATCAGTAGAATATTCCCTCCTGCTGAGTGATGGAATAAAACGACTGCTGCGATAGCACTCTCAAAGATTGACGTGATGACCGCGCATTAGGCAAATTTTGATAGTTGCATTACAGGGTATATGCTACGTAATTTCGATAACTCTTTTAAGCATATTCTTGTTCATTTTTTCATGACGTAAATTTGGTAAAGTAATAAAGGCGATTAGATACTTCATTATCGATTGAAATAATCTTCTATTATTTTCCTGCTTTTCTCATAAATACTTTTATTCACTTATAACAGAAAAAACTCCCAATAAATCCCATTCCTATAATACTTCTTGTTATATTTATTTGCATTCAGTTAATTATTGCAACAGGCGATCGTTGCTTTCCCCAATATAATATCAAAGAATTGAGGGAACGAGCTGAACCCTCATATTCGGACGGAATGAGAGGAAGGTGGCGTTTTCTGAATTCGAGAACGTCAGTTGCACCGCATCGCTCAATCGCACTCAGTTTCTTCCAACAACAAATCGCATCTCTATGTAAACACTGTGAAAATTTCTTTTAAACTGCGTTCCGTCCTCATTTTGGAATTATTCGTCTTCAAAATAAAAACTGTCCACCAATATAATTTCGCACATTTTTTACTACCTTCTTTGAGATCAAACGGATTGTCTCTATATACATATCTACATACCGATGAACACTCATTTATAAACCTCATTCAAACGAATGGAAAAAATCACGCATTATTTTGTTAGCTCCAAGTATTTTCGACAGTTTCAGTCATGACAGACCGACCGGAAGCATAATAGAAAAATTATTAACGAGCTTCGAATAAGTTCGCCGCAGTTTTGAGTATTTCGTTTTTTCCGAGTTTTTGTGCGCTCATATAAATCAACTTTACGAACACTCTTTATGGTCGTATCGTATGCGTGCGCATACGCTTACGTGCGCTTATGCAAGTCCATTATGGAGATGTTTAGATAATGCACTAGCAAAATGCATTATCGAAGCATTTTGTTTGTGCGTCTGTGCAAGTCCCTTTGTTTGCTTTGCAGTTTCAACTCAAAAACTACTGAGGGAAGAGCTTAAAAATTTGTAACTCAATATCTGCACTACACGTCGCGTTGGTTTCTTCACTTCGGAAAATTCGTAACCGACTAAAATTTCCAAAAATTTATGAACATTTAAACACCAGGCGGCGAACGGAAAACAATGCCTTCTTAGAAGAGCGTTGCGATTAAGTTATTTGTTGATGCAAGCGCTGACCAACTTCTCAGAACTACTCATAAGCGCAGATGGCACCATATAACTGCTTCTTGAGTGCATCCCAAAAGCACTCTCCTAACCCGTTAGCATAATTTTACTACGTTCGCTGTCTCGTCCATATCTCTCTCTCCCCGTTCGCAAGTGTGCACTCGTTCCACTTTTGTTAAAGAAACACTCACGATCTCAGTAAAAGCTATCGTTCGATTGGTTTGACTCTTCTCACTTCTGAGGCTTTGAGTTAATCCTCAGAGATGAAATTATGAAACATTTTAGGCGGAACAGCTTTCTGAAGCCTGCCCAGTTCGGCTTCACATCTGGTCAGTCTAAGATGTCACAAGCTATTTCATGCTTAGCCGATGGGGTGCCATCATTGAATATGAGATTTCAGACAGGAATTGAGCATATTGATTTCACTAAAGCCTTCGATGCAGTCTGTCGTTACGAGCTGTTTTTGCTAGCGGCAAAATGTGGCGTCGTCCGCTCTTTTCTGCACTGGGTCATTCTCATGTGGCCAAAGTTTTCAAGCAAGAGTCGGAGCTACTTCGCACCGCATTCAGTTCCTAGTGGTGTGCCAAAAGGAAGTGTCTTGAGTCATGTTTTGTTCACCGTCTGTAATGTAGGGAACCTCTCCTTCTAGCCTAAGAAATATTCATACCGAAAGTTTATATGAGCCATCTGACATTTTTCATGGGAAATATTTAGCTGCCATAATTTCAAGCGACCGGCGAATGCATCAAGGTCATACTGCAGAATGTGGAGGTCGTGAGTAGGGTCATACAAGAGTTGAATAATTTTGAGGCCCTCAGCAAGGAGCTTGCTACTGCTCGGGATGTTATTGGAAAAATCGTTTAATAATATGAAGAACAAAACATGACCCAGGACACTTCCTTGTGGCATACCACTGGGTACTGAATGTGGTGCGAATTAGATTCGGTCCTTACTTGAAAAACTTGGACCTGATGCAGTGCAGAAAGGAGCCAACAACGTCATATTTTGCCGCTAGCAAAAGCAGCTCATTACGATCTTGGCACCGCAATCAACACTGAACTCCACTAGAAATTCCACTGTGGCTGAAAACTCGTCGATAATTGAATTTGGTATTCTCCGCATCCTAATATATGAAGTATTACTGCATAATATATGGAGTATTACTGAAATGCACCATTGCCTACTGCCGATCCATTTTGGAATGCTGCATTCTTGTGAAATTTTTCCGTTTAGTTTCTGAAATCGGATTGATAGAGAATTTAAGGTAATCGCTTTTCACAAATTTTTTCATGCTGAAATATCGCAGGCTCAAGTTTGATCTGTTTCACTGTTGCAAAACTGGGATCGACCATTCCGACATCTCGCTGCTATAAATATTTCAACTAACCCCTCATTCATCCGTCCATCCATCCAGCTTTTAAGCTGAAGATGAGTCGTTCTGACCTACGCGCTATCACTGCTGTCACGTGATAATCATTAGTAAGCTTAACATATAGCCTTGTGAACGTTTTGCTTTTTGTTGCTGTTCATGCCCACCTTCTGTGTACCTTTTGCCACTGAAATAAGCAAATAAATAAAAGCTAGACAAATATCTATGTGCGAAATCATGAGGATGCGTTCGCATACAGTAATGAGTAGCGGTCTTACAATCCCAAACTCACAAGCTCACCGCTGCACACCACGGCATGCTGCCGTACACTTCCACTCTGCGGAGCAGCTGGCTTCCGCTGCAGCTATAACATCAGTTACAACCGCAGGGTTACAGGCGATGCTGCTGAAAGATTCTTCCCCTATTCAGCGGTGTATTCTGATACGCATACCAACCTAGTGGTGCTGCCGGTGGTCACGGCGAACACCCATTTTGCCTTTACTATTGCATTCGCTACTTGACATTGACAAGGTACTTTGCCGTACGTAGTATAACAATGCAGTTGATTTGAAATCCCTAGGCATATGAGGTTTGCTGTTGGAATTCCAGCAACATTTTGCCGGATATCTTCGCAGTTGTTGCCGCTAAGCTGCGAGTAAGCTGTTGCTACATACCCTATGATGGTTAGATCGTTCACTATAAAGTAGTGTCTAATACAATATGCTCTTCTTTGCCCACTTAGCTATCTGCACTTTTGCTGTGCAGAAGGTGCATCCGAATGGCCTCAACGATTACAACCATTTCATGGCAAATCTAGTTCTTGCATTACTGGGATCGCTGAGCCATTTCCTGATGCCTGTCCCTTTGTGGTGAGCGGCACATTCTATTTCTAGGATGATGAGGCCGCCGCATGGCGCCTCGCTACTATTAATCAACCAGTCATTGAACACTGTAAACAATAAAATAATATGAAGTTTTTCCAACTGTTCACTCAGTTCAGTCGCACTTGTGTTCTTTGATTTATGTTTAGTCGAACGACAACAACGAGGATTGGGATTTCATGTCAGATGAGCACTTCAATGCGATTATGAAAACATGCAACTTGTTTGCACGGTAGTCTATCTGCTTTCCAAGATTCATCCGTACGCACCATCATTTACACAGCAGTTTATATTTCGTCTCGTATTCTTGAAACGTTTTTTGTTCGTTGAACGGCTTTTGTCCGCATACATTACTGCCCCACAACCAGTCACACCAAACGGCTATTAATTTCATTTGTCTTAGAATGCCACTCTTTTCCTACGTTGTTACACATATCCACAGCATGACTCGATCACTTTCTGTATGCTATTGCAACCCATCACCTTGACGCCCATTCTTCCTTGTTTCGCAAATTTCGCAGATTGTTATCTGTGGACGGGAGGGTAACCGTGCTTAAGGACGTGGTATGATGTGCGCTTTTGCCTCGTGCATACTTATCTAACTAACCATTTTCATGAGCTCATGAACATAAAATAAAAAGAATAATACGTTCTATGGTAATTGAACTAACGCTCCATCCAAATCTGCCTTAAAAATCACGATTTTTGTGATCAGGCCGGTGAGAACCGAAAATTCGATTGGTGGGAAATTCAATGCTTGCAGTTTTTTTGGATTTTTCAGATTTCCACTGCTTCTTTTGGAAATCATGAATGGCTGCAAAATATGTTAGAGGAGTGCCATCGTATGATGAACGTCATGCTTGCTAAACCTCATAGCACATGCTTCAGTGGTTCGCGAGTTGAACTTATTGGACGCGCAGACACACACACGTACTCGCGGACAAAGTGCAGTAATGTGCTTTGCAGAAGCGAATTCGGAGAAGCACACAAGAGCGGAATATAATGCCTGCTTCTATAAATTTGTCAACTATTATTTACTTTGTGCTATGAGATGTACAGAAAAGGAAACATGGGAAAAAAGGCTTATTTCAGTTTAGGAAAACCGTCTGAAAAATCTCGAAATAAGAATGAGTACATCGTCTGTGAAATAGTGCGCTCGTTGAATAACTACTGCCTCTTGGAAGATGCTTCAGCGGTGCGTTAAGAAAATATTTCCATCTACCATATTAACCGAAAATGGATAAAGTAGAATCATGGGAAAAATGAAATTCGTTTTCTAGAAACTGAAACACTCTCACCAAATCGATCTCAGCCGACTTCTAACTGTCAAATAATACGGTATTTGGTTGGTACCTAAAGGCCACATCAAGCAATTTGTATGGAACTGGAATAAACGCGGGTGGAAAAGTAAATATTTGAAGCCAACGAAAGGCAATGGCGCGATACGCGCTCTTTAGAATTGCTCACTGCATCAGCTAATTCCATGAAATAATGGAATGAGAACATTCATCCCAGACGCTCATACAAATATTTCCCAAAAAATGGCTGTAACAGAAGTGTCTTTACGCAAAAACTAAAGCGCTTGCGAAATACTCGAAAAATTCTCAGCCCCTTTTGAGTCATTACAACTGCATTCTTTTAATTGAATGCAGCTCCATTCCAAATTCATGAATGGCGTCTATCCACTTGAAATCATCGAACCGATGGGCACGTATGCAGCTAAAGACATACAGGCACAAGGGACGTAGTCATAAGGTCGTTAGCAGACAAAACTTTGTAACAATGCATGTAGCGAAATGCCCGATGATTACCCGTGGTGATCAACGGCGTTTTCTCAAAGAATGAGTATTCGGAGTTTTAATCGATTCTTTAATCCCTTTCACAACTGACGAATGCAATCTGATTGATGTCTATAGTCAACGTCCGAAATTACTGAGTTGGTACAATAGTATTTAGGTGAGGAGGAGCTATTTTACGGTGGACACAAAGATAAGTGCACAATGCTGTGATGCTTTAAATAATGTGCAGTGAAAGGAATCTGAAACTGTGGGGATTTGTTAGTGCGCTTCACACATCACACGCCTAACGAGCGTCTCTGAGAATGTAATCAACGTAGATTAGCTTCACAAAAGCAATCAGCCATGATTATGTGTATATGGCGCCTATCCTTTAAACCATCATTACTGCATGAAAAGCATTCAATTCAGCGAGTAATGTAATAAATATCCCCTTTCAAATGAATAAGCTATGTTGTTCAAATGCCCTTTTTCTCGGCACATATGTTCTTATCGATGAATTTTTTTGTGAAGCGCCTATTAATGTCGGGCATTGTGTAATAAATATTTTTTTAATATAACGACACGCTTGAGAGATCAAATAGAAGTATTCCCATTAGAGTGTTTATGTGCGGAACTAATGCAGTGGACTTAGTTCATTCGAATGGGTCGCCGCAGTCAACGATGATTTTTCAAAGTTTTTTTGAAAATATTCGTGAAAGNCTCGAATGGGTCACCGCAGTCAACGATGATTTTTTCAGTTTTTTTGAAAATATTCGTGAAAGAAGTTGTGGTAAATTGCACATTGAATTGTAGTGAGCTGCGATGAATCTCTGAATGGAGAATAATTCATTCTACTGAGCTCAATGTGAGATTCTTCGTTTGGAGTGGAAATTATGTAGAAGGAAGGTAAACATAGAAATGAGAAGTAAGGTAAGAGGAGAAGGAATTATAATGAAGTGCTGAATCTAAGAACTATCTTTTCGACAATTATCAGTCAACGTCGATGGAGATGAGCAAACATAAAAAATAATTGAAATGGCTTAATTTTGAGGTTCGTCATATAAAGATCAATTATACATAAAACAATTAGCAACACAATCTTTTCTGAAAAGTCAACGATATGACAAAGTATGAACTCTATGAAGCATATCATATTTATCATTGCACCAGAGCAATCGTGAATAAAAATTCAAAAAGATGCTAACCTGCAGCAGCATTACAGTTGAACCGTATAATCGTCGAGGTGTTTCCCCGTGCCAATTGAGTTCATCGCAGAAATGTCCACAAAAAGGAGTTGCATTCTCGGGTACATAGTAAGCACCGTCGACGAGATCGTAGCTCATCAGATAGGGTATATTGATCAACGAACAAACCAACCAAATGAAGAGTGTAATCAATGCTGCTTGTCGTACACGTACCGGTGCACGTGTCGGATCGATTATATGTACAAATTTGTCGAGTGCTATTGCCGTAAGACTCCAGCTGAGAAATTTATGCTCTTAGACGATAACGACCACCAATAGTCAATGATCCACTTCAGCGTAGCAAGGACGAGATAAAGAAAAACTACTTCGAAGTAATTCCAAAATTCAGGTTTGGCCGACATCGGCAGAGTGATAAGCAAAACGATCTCTCCTGCCCTCCCCCCTTCCATCCCCCATCTCACCCTGTACTGGACAACTCTTCGTCATGACCGCATTGGCTTCTCCAATAATATAACTTATCTGTGGCCAAACCACTACTTTAGAGGTAATAGAAAACATTTTTAAATAATTTCTAGTGCATTCAATGCGTTTTTATTTGCATCTGATTCAACAACATTCCACTATTTTCCGCTGCTTTCTTGAGATGCCATCATTTTCCACTAACTCTCATTTTTTTACAATTTTATTGACACATTCAGACAACGCACCCACAAAAAATTGCATTAAAATTGATGGAATTTGTTTGATGATGGAATAGGAGGCATTGTTTCTGAAATTTCACCGACTTAAATGATGCGATAGAAAACGTTGTCTTGAAGGTTAATAGCATCTCTGATAACATTTTGCATTCCTTTCTAAAATACTCTTTCTTTTTCCAAAAGATTTCATGGACAGTTGTTGCAATCTATGTGAAAAAATAAACGAAGAGAAATTAAATTCAGTGTAACCGAAGAGAACCCTCCGAAGAAACTANTTAAATTCAATGTAACCGAAGAGAACACTCCGAAAAAACTAGGCTTGATTTCCCTGAAGAAGATTTCTCAAGAAATTTTATTTCGCTTGCATGATGAGTCTATCATCAGTCGTTGCATTTCGATATTTTCAGAAAGGATATAAAAATCAAGCACAGCTTAGCAACTCAAACGAGGCTTAAGTTCTGTCTATATGCGGTTATTCCATTTTAACCTACAATGCCCCATTTCAGCGATATGCAACTATATCCTATATCGTTAGCACCAGCCCATGGTGAAGAGTAAGTCCAATGAAAAGCACTATAATGTTCTTGAATCAATCAACAAATTTGCAGAGGAAGTTTTGAGAAATTGAAAATAAACAGTTGAAGGATGACCAATGGTCATTTCCTTGTGATCTAGTGTGTTTTATTCACAAAATATGACCATGCAAGCGGCGATATGCTAGATGTTTTATTGGTCAGTTGGCCATTAAACAATTCTATTTAAAATATGCAGTGAAAGAATATTCCAGACACTGAGAGAAGGTACACAGTGTGCAAGCAATCGAACGAGCTGCCAGTGGACATTGTTTTTTGCATTCCGCTCATCTGCTCAACCAATTTAACAGCTTGCCAGCATTCTGATCTGATTGATCATAGAGGTCTCCTATAAAAAGATGTCCATTTTCTTGTGAGTATGTGAAGTCTCTCTCTATCGTTATAACTCTTTCCGAAGATGAAAAGTTTATGTGAAATAGGGCATATGAGGACAATGATGCATTCCACATAATAGTAGCTAAATTCGATTGCTTTCTATTCAGTAGGCTCACGCTGAAACTTCCGATCAGGTGGATGAACTGGCACATATGTGCACAGGCAGCAAAGAGCATGAAGCTCTTTCGTGAGGAACATTTGCAAAATGCATAATATCGTCGAAATGATTTGATTTCGATTGCAACAGAAGAGTGAAGTACTTTTGAGAGGCTGACGGCATAGAAAAATTATCTGTTAAAACGAGAAAACAAAATGGATCCCCAGCTTAAGGTCACTGCGGCATATTCCGTATCAGTAAGTGCTGAAGGGCAATATTTCAGAAGGTCACAATGTCCCAAACTATGTGACGATGCATCACATAATTCACGAGCATCGAAGCTCTCCAGGAAAGTTCTATGAGGAAATGACATTTTTCAGCTCAAAGTTATCGGAAATAAAAGAAATTGTTTCCAAATTTGAGTCCCACGATACAAAAACCGAGTCTCGTGTTTAAATACTTCAAACAGTGATAAAAGTTAAATAAATCACTCAAATCTCATTTGGCTTTTGCAAATTTACTTACATGCNGTCCCACGATACAAAAACCGAGTCTCGTGTTTAAATACTTCGCACAGTGATAAAAGTTAAATAAATCACTCAAATCTCATTTGGCTTTTGCAAATTTACTTACATGCGTATCTGCCTTTATGGTCAATTTCAATTATAACCACTCGGTCTATAAATATGAAATATGGCTAATATAATAAGTATCGTAGAATAATCCGTAGAACAATCACTCGCTCACTTTTCGGGCTGATTTATCAGCTTAGAAAGGAGTTATAGAAATTTCAAGATGGCACAAAATTTGCGAACATTTTACACTGACTGGGTTATAGAGAATAGAATCTTTGCTGAAGAATTACATGAGTGGTCGGTTGGGTTCGAATATGAAAGCATAATTTTGCCTATTCTTTTTGCTCGCAATTTGTGAAAGCGGTTGATCAGACGGACGGGAATGCAAGAAAGACCAATTCTGCTAGCTTTTCCAGCGTGTTTCCGCAGCAGCATGCAAGCCACAAGATTTTGAGAGTTTGGGAATCCCTTAGTGTTCTTTGTCGACTAAATATACAACTCNGTCGACTAAATATAAAACTCAACGCCGCAAGATGATTGCGGCTTCTCAAGAGTTGGAGTTAATTGATTCGCCAAATCTGCATTCATTGGCATAATAATCTCACCCCTGCTCAGGCATGCCCATCTCTTCCAAACGTTTCTACTCAACGCTTAACAAAGAGATAGTTGCGTACTGATGTATTGAATCGGCGAATTCAGTCTGAGGCATCGAGAAGAAAATTTTCTGTCAAGTAAAGCAATGGTGATAATTAATCTAGCACCGAGAAAAACGCTCCACCAGCTGCTAGTTGGCTAATGCACTTTGATGCACTATTGATTAATAAGCGCTCTTTCCATTGTTTTCTGTTTTCGAGAAAAAAATCTGAAAATGCATATATCCAAAAGTCTACATGGCCACTTTTTTTCCGGAACTGCTTGTCCAGCAGCCCAATTTCGTCCAAAGCACTCTTCCAAAGTCAATATGAAGCCCAACTTGGCAAAAGGTTAACTCAGCACATGTAGCTTTCTTAGGTGCTTTCAACAGATTTAAGATCACTTTATAGCAAAGCATCTCCAGCACAAACGCTCCACTGTTACGCTTCAAAATGGTTCAGGGATTCATGCTACCAAACTGCTCATTCTAAGAGGTAAGGACTCCGCTCTAAACTTTTTGTACTCTACGAGGTAGAAAAAACCTCACACCGATCGTTTTGGAATGTGGTGCATCGCAGTAGTAGGGCAGATTANTAGATTAGCCGTTTATCAAAAGCAACTGGGATATATGATCAGAAGAGGAACGTGGCAAAGGTGTGGTAACAAGTGATAGAGTGATATGACTGCAAAATCCCTAGTGATGAAAGTAAGACGATACTGGCTTCTTCGATTTATCTTCATAAAACGGATAACTGCACGAGGTCCCTCAAGAGAATGCAGCGATTATTAATAAAACTAATNCAGATTAGCCGTTTATCAAAGGCAACTGGGATATGTGATCAGAAGAGGAGCGTGGCAAAGGTGTGGTAACAAGTGATAGAGTGATATGACTGCAAAATCCCTAGTGATGAAAGTAAGGCGATACCGGCTTCTTCGATTTATCTTCATAAAACGGATAACTGCACGAGGTCCCTCAAGAGAATGCAGCGATTATTAATAAAACTAATATCTGCTAGGCTCATAGCACAGGCAACATTTCATATCGGTTGCGCTGTTGTTTCAAAGCTGCAGTGACACCTCAGCTCATTTTTTTCGATTCGGCTTGAATATTCCCCAATATTTCTTCTTTTTCCATGCCTTTAATTTCCTCCTGCTTTCCTTTCTCTAACGAATTTTCCTCGACCCCCCCCCCTCCCCCTTCTAAATGTGAAGTTCAGAAACGCCACGAACGAGTATGACATCAAATAGAAGCAGTGACTGATTGCTGCAGCTGTGCAAATACAATTTTGCCTAAAAAGATGCTGTGTTTTCCTGACTTCTATCTAGCATTGCCATTTTCCGACATCCATCCATTCTAATTAAATATTACAAAAATTAAAAATGCAATATTATAGATGCTATAATTTATTCAGTGCTCAATGCAATTTCATTTCATACCCATTGAATGCTTTAATAATGGCAGTTCGGTGTTGAGGCATGAATCAATTTGCAAATAAAGAATCTGCGATACTGTAACAAGTAGGAAGCAAAGGGCTATAGCTCGATCCCCTTCATTGAGAATGTCTCTTTCATACTCAAATGCGAAGCAATAATTCGCTGCAATAATATTTGATGGCAACGTCAAATAGCCGGTGCGTTATTATTCGAAACATTGATGCAGGAAGTGCGTCTTAAGCGGTCAGACAGTATAAAAAGAGAAGGCGAATGCAGAGGCGAGAGAAAAAAATCACCTATAGTTCACATGAATGGAAATTTTAATGGAGCTTTCATAGATCTCGAATGTTCCAACTCCAATGTACAAAAGAGGCCGGAAGTGGCCCCATTATGGCCTTCTGAAAACCGAAATTAGTCCTATTATTGCCAACAATGTAGAGTTTCCGATAAATTTTCTTGCAAATTTGTCTATTTTTGGGCAAACAGTTGCATCATATGACTGACAGTTATTTGAAATTAATGTCGCATCAAGTTTAACTTCAATTGATATTGTAAATCCCTTTATGCTACTACCATCGTTTATGGACTAGCCAGGCGAACCATGTAATTCAAAAAGGATAAAAAATATTGGATAACAATCGAGGTTTGAATTTCACAAATTCGGTTGGCTTATCAAGAAAAAAGAAACATTTCTTTGATGCAAATGGATTAAAGAATTTCGACTATTCTACTCGTAATTTTTCATATTTAAAGAAGTGCTTATGAATTTCGATAGCATATGGATGCTTGACGGAAAAAGAGAAAGCTTTTGTTCGTTTGCGTAGTTCAGGAGACATTCGGAACTGTTCACTGATCCTCGAAAGATATATAATGAAGTCTTTTATGATCTACCTATACTAACAATTAGAAGCATGCGCAATTTGAAACTTGCTTATTTGAGGACGCAAAAATGGATTTCAATTTGATAAAAGTCATCAAAAACTCTGTACAATATTTCAAGTTTCTTAGGATATGAATCAGATGTAATGAAGACTCAACGAGTTTATAGTGCAATAATGCAAAGCTTCGAAAGATAGCCACTGAAGAACAAATGAGAATCTTTTTTCTTAGCAGATTTCTTCGGTGTTTTCATCGCTTTAAAGTGCACAATCAAGATCACCTATTCGGATTACATTAATATAACTTTTGCACAGCTTTTTCACAATTAGTTATATATAAACATTCATGCGACCATGACTTCTGGCTTTTTCCCATTCTGCGATTCCCTGTAACAACGTCAAACGGGACTAGAATTGACAATCTCGAATTTGAAGAAATTAACCAACCTGGTGACGAAGACGGAGCACGAATTTGATAAGGGCATCAGACGACACATGACTGCACCAAATAGCCAGTCTTTCGTTAATGCGTACCACGGTGTGATAGGAATCGCGGTGACGCACAGTAGAATATCGGTGAGAATAAGATTGAGAAGGAAAATATTCCTTGCTGAACGGAGACGTTTATTCCTCGATACAGCGAATAGGACCCCACCGTTTCCAATAAGACCAACGACCATCAACGCACCATACACCAGTGAGAAGGCTATTTGAACGGATGTCCAACTGCAATAGTTGACAATCCTCATAAATTCTAAAGAGCACTCATCTCAGATTGTGAATGTACAAGCTACAGTACAGCTCATGATAAAACCCCTTGTTCACGGAATCCTCTCTATGCTAATGAGACCACACTTCGAAAACTTTGAGTCTGTAGTGGGCACTTCGCTGCCTATGCCAGAATCAGTATATAATAAATTGATTTTTCAGCGTAGCAAGTTTTGTGATGGAAGGGTTAGTCAACGTCTCAACCTCTAACATCTTCTCGAGCATTGAGAAAAGAAAAATTTCGCGATGCAGTAGCCATTCCACTTAGAAGTCCTCCTTCCACACTCTCTCCTCCTTCCCAGTCATCGACTATATTTGGAAAACTCAGGAATGCAGAAGTTATGACATGATAATGGAGAGCGAGATGGGTTGAGAGAAAGGTCAACGCGATCGCTGATCATGGGATTATCATGATTAAGCAAACTTCGGAGAGCGCTATAGAATGTGCTTCGAGGATTGTCTTAAAATTAACCTACCCTTTTTTTCATCATCTTTTTTTCATTCACATCTATTGGAGTCTTTCTGAGACAGGACTCAGTACAAGATCCCCTGAATACACGACGATCTTAAAGTAAGTAATATATCGGAGATTAGGCATATAANTTTTTTCATCATCCTTTTTTCATTCAAATCTATTGGAGTCTTTCTGAGACAGGACTCAGTACAAGATCCCCTGAATACACGACGATCTTAAAGTAATATATCGGAGATTAGGCATATAATCGAACAGTGTTATATAGCGTTGTAATTTGAGCGTTGTAAAATGTATCAGCACGCACAACTACGAGTATAGGAGGTGAATTATTAAATAGCAGCCATTGGAACCATATTCGCGTTCTTTNATAATCGAACAGTGTTATATAGCGTTGTAATTTGAGCGTTGTAAAATGTATCAGCACGCACAACTACGAGTATAGGAGGTGAATTATTAAATAGCAGCCATTGGAACCATATTCGCGTTCTTTTTAACCAGAAATTTTTATGTGCATCGTCATTACCTGAATATGGATCTCTCTAAATAACACAGCTCTTTTTCGCACTAACGCAAACCATAGAGTGCAAATCGACTTCGACGCTATAGAAAACAGAAGAATGGGGTCTCTATTCAGTTGAATGCGATAGTTTATCGCCGAAATGTTCTCGTACAATTAACGAGTTTTTCCGTTTGAAAGAAAAGAGGCAACGAGTATTGCAAACGAATGAGGAATCCGTTTTTACTCATTGAAACAGAATAAAGCTAAAACTTATGATCCTCTCAGTACACTGCAGGATGAGTTTAATAAAAACTTTCAATTCGATAGACTAAGAAGGATTTTAGAGGCATTAAAACTTCAAGCACGATATTTAAAATTACTATGGAAAGAAAAATGCATTACTGACGATGGAAATTGCTGCAAATATCAACAATAATAAGGAGCACTATCCTAGAAAACAATGAAATGATGCATAAATCGATATATTCCACTGAATATTAATAAAAATACCACTTCAAATTTATAAACTCCACTTTAAGAAGATGAGGATAAAGCTTTAAATGAAGAAGCTAATAAAGTGGTCTTNGTAAACTCCACTTTAAGCGATCCTTCTTATCTCTTATAAACGACAAAATAAATAAAAGTCGATAAAGAATAAGATGAGGGTAAAGCTTTGAATGAAGAAGCTAATAAAGTGGTCTTAAAAAACGGAACGACGTTGATGATATGAGAGAGAAGCTTGCTATTGAAGCGATCGGTGAAACACATAACGCCAGCTACCGAAATGAATTTTAGTGAAGGCATGCCCCTACACAACTATCAGTTGGAGTACTCTGCAACAATCTTCTTTATAAGATGCAAACCCTATAAATGCAAAATAATTGCTGCGTAAAGTGCACTCAGTTCTAGTTCAATGCCTTGCCAGCATAAGCAAAGAGCAAGCGAATAGCTGCTAATCAAATATGCAAGACATCGTGAGATGTGAATAATTTGCAAAAGTCGCATTGAATAAATTCTAGTTTTGCAAAAGAAATGTTCATTTGAATATGCGATGATTCGGCTTTATCACTCAAAATTAATTCTCTCAATTAACTTCCTGTCTAAATCCTTCTATGCTCAGAGAGATGAGCTCACTTCTGTGAGCTTTCATAAACTTTTTGCATTTGCAAGGCATTATGACGCATCTGCGTCCGAGTGGTTGCATATGTGTGCATGTGAATGTCTTTTTATTGAGTATTTGCAATATGAAAAGCAGTGCAACTAGAAATCGAAACTGCACCATATTATGGTAAAATCTACATGTCGCTTATACCTATCTCCTATGACGATTTTCAGGTGATCTAAGTTCGTACTATATGTATCAAATGAGATTTGGTTAATACAATACAAAATTCCTCTGATTAATGAGCACTGCATATTAATCTCCCTTATCAACATTCAAGTGTGAAAATCAATTTTCAAAACGAGCTATAATCGTTTGAAGGAGCGCAATAATTTCCGTGTTATTTGTGGTCGGTTGAATTTTCATTCCACACCAATCACTTCACAGGGAAATGAATATCTTTGACGGAATCTCTCGGCATAGTCGAACTATTCCAAATCCATTTAGCACGATTCATTATTATTATTGCTAATTTATGCAGATGTGCAATAATGAGTGAACATGCCAAAAAACGCATTTCGCGTTAAATGTTCTGCGGTCTACACCACTCATTTAATAGAGCAAATAGAAAGATATCGCGGTATATGAAGTGAGCCGAAATATGTACAATTCTTGTAAGCTTATTTGCCACCACATTGCAATATGTTAATGGCAAATGGGTAATTAAAAACAATATTCGGAATATGTGCATTGATTTTGTTTGAAATTTTCTTTACTTGCAACGAGCTTAAGACGATTTTTTATTTCCATTTTTATTTGCTAAATGAAGAGTTGTTTGAGTGGAATGATTTGAAAACAAATGCGCTATTTGCGAGATGTATGAGGAAAAGTGGGATGCTAAATGGATCCCGCTTTCGCCCCATCTCTCCATCTGTCTGTCTGTTTGTCTACGCGTCTGCGTCAGTCTGTTTATTATTCTCCCTGCCCATTTTAGCTCTGCCAAATGTTCGATTATGCGCTCATTGAGCTTCAAAATTAGCCAATCTGTTTTTGGAGCATTCTTTTCCAGAGGAGAAAAAACAAGAAATTACTATTGATGATCGACTGCCAGGTGTTCTCATACAAAATTCTAACTGCTAACGCCGTAAACCTATTCCCCTTGTTTGCCTTAATTCCATTCAGGTGTTGTTGACGAGCAACCCTCCTCCAGTCGTCGTCATTGCTGCAATCAAACCACATTTGACTGCTCATACTGTGAACAATGCATCAATTATGGCTAATCATTAGCACACACCGGTAGATGCATATTTCTGCGGACTCTACTCTACCCATTTTATTTACTTATTTGTTTGCTTTTTTATTTACTTCACCATTTACACGTTTGTGTATTTAGCCGCCCATTATTTATTTGTTTACATATTTATCTCAGCTTCTGAAAGTGGGAAAAAAGCACAAATAGTGTTAGTATTCAATCTTCCGACCATCAAAATATAGGTAGCCAGGCATTTATATTTATACTCGTTGCAATAAACAGTGAGCAACTAGTTGGTAAGAAATTGGTCGTTAATTTTTTTGTNNNCGTTAATTTTTTTGTGTCTGCAGAAAAGTTGCGTCCGGTTGAAGCTATTTTAATATGTGACTTCCGGCCATTAAAATGCTCGAGCTTTCCCCAAGTATTGCTCAAACATATGGACACTACCGGCCATATTGTGCCGTATAATTTTCTGATGGCCGATAAGAAATGCTCTCATAGCGAGGATTCGATTGCAGTTTCGTGTTAAAGGACAATATAACACTGCTTTGACACGCTATACTCGTTTAATTTTAGTAATTCGTTTCTGCTAGTAGAATAAGTGCAGAAGTGCGTCAAAGGTATTTAAATGATGGGGTTTTTTTGTGTTGCGCTATTCCAGCAATTTATCTCATAAACTCATTGCAAAAAAATTAATGCATTCGAAGAAATGCCTGAATATTTTGGAAAATCTATTAAGCCACATAAAATTTTCATAAAAATCGCTCTCTTTTAACGTCGAATGATATCAGTTGAAAGGTTTATTGCAAAATGCATGCATATTTCTCCGCCTCATTAGAAATCTGCCTCACCATTCCAAGACGATGACTCAGCGCAAACGATGGATATAGGACAGCACTCAACAATGTGAATCATACCACAAAATTCTGGCGATTCCAGATTCGACAGCTGCTCACTTGAAACCACAGGTGAAGCGTGAATGGGGTAGACACACTGCACCGCAGTGAAATGATTTTGCACGACTAATGTGTCAAACACNTGCATCGCAGTGAAATGCTTTTGCACGACTAATGTGTCAAACACATAAGAATATTTTCAACGATCTAAAAATGATAAAAAGGTGTCGAAAACGAAAAAAACAAACTTGGAAACGTTTCGCTTTTTTCAATGAATTGCTCGTTGAATTTTGGCTTGCTTCAAAAATAATCAACAAAAAATGATATTTAATAACGTTTTAATTCAAAATAATGTGAAGCGACATGCAACAAACAAAAGTCGCATTTATTATTCCCTTTGTTCATATCGTTTCGCTATGAGTCTTCGCAGTATAAAAATTTGGAACAAAGAATTATTGGAATTCTTTCGAATAATAAATCATAAATTCAAATATTACTTAGTGTTCATAGAAACTGATTTTCGGAGTAATAAATTAATCACCAAATGGAAATCGATGGAAAACAGGAGAAAACTGCGCAAATTGTAACTAAAAAGTAAATAATTCGCGTATTTTTCCTTCGGACCAAATTCAATAAATTGCGTAGAGATCTCTGAGAATAGTGCTGCCTTTATTGTGCTTCCTCTATGAGTTTCTCTCGACGAGTATATTTGTCGTCATAGCT
Organism: Toxascaris leonina; assembly: GCA_022844705.1. NCBI lineage: Eukaryota > Metazoa > Nematoda > Chromadorea > Rhabditida > Ascarididae > Toxascaris > Toxascaris leonina. The sequence continues at coordinate 21,535 of JAARMF010002815.1, forward strand.
TCTGAATTTCTCAAATTTTCAAAAATATATTTGTTCCGATGGGCGCATCAATGGTCACTTCTAAATACTTTCAATGTTAGTTAAATGCTCTTCCACATTCAAAGGAAATCTTTCATTATGAAAACTCGTTTCGTATTCGATCAACTACAAGATCTCCCTCCAAACTTTGTGAGAAACAAAGGTGGAATTATTCTAATCGTATCCTCCAAATTGACAACGATCACCACCTATCAACTATCAGTTATCAGCCGTAAATTATCAGTTACAAATTCATCCCTCTCAAAGACATCGAAATATACGCATTGACTTTTCATCAAAACAATTCATCACAATGATTCAATCAGAGAAAACTTTACACACTTGAACACTCACTGAATGAATACATTCGTTCTTGTATCAGCTGTTTGTTCTGTTGTTTTTTTATTATCGATGAATGAAGTTTGGGGATTTGATTGAAGGGCAAAGACCATTTGTGTCGACGGTTTAAACCGCAAAGACCACTATGCGAACGAACATGCGAAAGGCAATTTGCAAACAGAATCAAAGAGATTTCAAAAGATATCAAACTTGTATGTTTTTGGTACAACTCCAACACCGTTCTGTGACACCATTGTAGACGGTTTAAAATCCATTTTTGTTCGCGGTTTAAAATGAGAAATTCCCTCAAGTGATGCTCTTCAAATTAGACATGCTAAATTCAGTTCCTACCCTCTCGCAAGATCCCTTTCAACTTCCCCTCGCCACTCTCCTCACAAAAAATTCTTTCTATTGTTTCTGGCATACAATGGAATATAGCTGAGAAAGTGTTTCATTTCCAAAAGAATTATGTAATTGTATATACAAATCCTTCTGTGCATCTGTGTGTCTGTGTGTATGTGCATATGCGTGCGTTTTGTTACATTCACATTCGCATTTGCCGAGAATTTAAACGAATAGGTTCCCTGTAAAACGACGCATTTAAGGTCGATAGCCACATCAATTTGTGAGGACGACTTTAAAACGTTGATTGCTGCAGGAAAAGACGCACTCAATTCTCGACCTCAATCATTGCAGCTGCTGCTTTCGCTAGTGATTTACTAAAGAGCGCGTTCGAAGCTCAAAGTTCGCTCAATCTTCAGCACCTTTCATGCTCTCAAAATTCCTTTACTGTTAAGAAACACAAGTTCAGCTAAGCCAAAAACAAATTTTTCAGAACGGTTTTGAACAACGATTGCGTATATTGCTGAGAGAGTGACCAACCACCCGAACTATAGATGCAATGACACATTCAGTCGAGTGAAAAATATCTTCACAACAGGTTGGTCAGAAACACCGTTGACTGCTCTCATGTTGGAATGATTTATATTCGCTAATGTAGCAGTATGAAAAATTAGAATTTTGTTACTCTTTCAACAAATGACTCATGAGCAATCAATGCAGCATTGATAAAATCCATTATTTCCATTACTCAGCCTTGTCATTTTTTTAGTCCAAAAAACGAATAGTTTTCGTCCTACTTTCCTCAGCACACACTCATCTATTCCATAGAGGTAAGGGAGGGAGGATGAAGTTTTGAACTGTTTAAGGCAATGGATTACAATACAACAGCTGAAGGGGGGATTGGAGAAGCAGTGAGACAGAGAAAGAAAATACAGGCGCAGAGATGAGAGGAGGCCGACGAAGGAGGAAGGGGAGGAACGGGTAGGCGTGGAGGGAACGACGGAAACTGTGGGACGAAGGAAGCGCTGAATAATTTTTAGTACAGCAATCTCACGAAAAACCTCCTCGTTGTTTGCAAACGTGGGGCATGTGATCAATAACACCATTTCATTGACGGGTTTTATTTCTTCCCACTTCTTGAAAATAAAGGGATATGAACGTTAACCACTTCGCATCCTCCCTTTTCCTATTTCTCCCTTCCTGCTTTCCCTATCTCCAGGGCTCGATTTCCAGTGCTGTACTTAATAAAATCTCAGCTCAATGAGCTACATTATGGGAAAGATTTATAAACTTTAGTCATCCAAATTGGGGCTGTTTAATCGGCGTTTGATATATAAACGAGATTTTAAGTAAGATCTTTAGCTAACAAATCCGAAAATGCGGTCATATTCAACGCAAGTGGCAAAAAGTCACTCCTGGAATTCTAAGTAGAAATAAGTGGAGAAATAAGGGGTGGGAAGAAGGCAATTGGCTTTCAGGTTGGCAGTTTTGGATTTTGAATGTAGAAACGAAATGTAAAGAGAATTATCGATCTATATAATATCATATGTTGTCGAAATTATGGAAGAAAACATCGATGATCCAATTTCAACTATCTGGCTGCCACTTTAAACGACCGAGTATGAAAATTACACAGAGGTGTGCTAAGTAAAATTCATTGGTCACTTTAAAATTAGCGTGATGACCTTGATGATAAACAATTGCGTTTATATTTCTGATGATAGCGTCTATTAGAGCTTATGCGAAATAATATCAAACGAAACATGGGATGTTAGAGGAGCTAAACATTTTGTGTTGCATTGATGACCGGAAATCGATGATGTTTGCGAAGAGGATTGCTGTATTATGTAAACAAGGAAAGATTTGGGGTTAGAATGAGGAATACTCTTTCAGAAGTAATGATTTTCACTGAGAGAATATAATCAAAGTTTTTACGGATAAACATGAGTGCAGCAGATGAGACAACACTGTGAACGTTATGCAATGCTTCCAACGAATGAAAAGCAAGAGTAGCTGGAATTCGGTGAACAATAGCATGAAAAGGATGTCCTTCAAATATTT
>JAARMF010002816.1:0-10263 GCA_022844705.1 Toxascaris leonina
TAATCCGAAAGAAGGACTCTGAGCTCTGCCGGCGGGTTGGTGATGACGTATCGCTTATTGGAATCGACTGCAGCTTGATCATGTAACCGATAAAGCCCTATGCACAACTGTCCGTGCCTCTTAAGCGCTGTACTGAACATCTGCCCGTAGGAGGTACCCGTTTGCAACTGAAATATAGTTATCTATTAGCTGCCTACTGAAGCTTTCCAGATAGTCGTCGTTCAAAAATGATAATAACGCATGCCTCTGATTATAAGACATTATTCTTTGGATGAGTCGGTACGACGAATTTCTGTCTGGAAACCGCACTTCTCATGATTAGCTGAAACATGTCTGAATATCAGAAATAGCTGACTTGCACTACAAGGCACTCGATATGCTTCTTAAGCTACTCCACTAACATTAAAGACTTCGTCTAACGATACAACATATTTGGCGTAATACTATAATATGTGATCACGTCGATATCATTTCTGAGAATAGCTGATTGAGAAGTACCGTGATGCCTTCGAAAGGTTGATCAGCGAGCGCAAGCTGCGATATCCGACATCGATCACGATTGCCCAGTGTTTCAGGAGTGCTGTATCCCCCTCTCAAACCAGCACCTTCAGCAAGTATCAGTTCAAGTTCCGGTGTTGCTCCACCAGTTACCAACGTTCGAATTAACGTCAGTGCCGAGTCATTGAAATATGTCTGCAAAACTTATATAGCATTATCCTTATGTGCACAATTCAGCGCACCAAGAGAAGCCATCTTCAACTTTTAGGTGAAGCAGCATATGTGGCAGCAACTGAGACTCACAACGAACATAATTGGAAGAGTGCTGGAAGAGGACTGAAAAGATGCTCGAAGTTTTGGAAGGCCTCAATTAGCATCACTCATCAACGAATAGTGTAGACAAGCTGAAAAAAGGACTAACTTTAGATACTGATTTTTCATTCAAAGACATTGTCAACTTGACGGATAATCGAAAATAATTACTGTGCTCATAAGAGAGTCGAGCACTGAGATGGCGAAGGCAGTACCACAGGCGAAAGGCTGGGTGAGGTAGAGCTCCGTATCCGGATCGTCATCGTCATCTTGGTCCAGAAATTGCACATTTGAATCGTTCACTACAATTCCTAACGATTACAAATTATAGTACCATTGAGTAAGTGAAATGCTGAAGTGTCCTATTTCTGAAAGCCTTTGTAATAAACTTTTATACAGCGCCAAACTTTGGACATTTGAAAGAAGAGGAAGTATGAACGCATATATGTAGCATGAGTTTGCATTGCAGGTTCAAATGAAATTTGACTGGAAGTGTTCCGCAAGCAAGAGATATCCACTGGNGACTGGCACCGAGGTGTATAACAAGGCCAAATGAAAGAATGGCCGTGATGAGTGAGACTTGTCTTTCCATAAATGTGGAAAACATGTTCAGTGCTAACGCAACTGATCTCTATTTTTTCCAATCGTGGCAAAGCCAAAAACTACGAGAATAGATGGAACATAAGTTAGTTCATAGAGCATTATGATAAAATAAAGCTTATTTCGTGCTCACTAAGCTCACTTCCAAATTTTTAAAGAATTGTTCTCACCACCTCGATTACTATTACTACTCAAAAAAGACCTTATATGACCACAAAAAAATTGAACACTCCAATAACAATAGGTGCAAATCAATTAAAAATAGAGAGAGAAAACAAATGCTCATACCGAGTTCCGTGATCATGGGTACGTTTGTTCCAAAACGAGCTCCTTTCTTCTGCAAAGAGAGGGGACTTCCCAAAGGCGATATACCACCAGCCGTCTGTCTCATTGGATAAAAGCCGAGCGTATCATCAAACTGAATTTTGATGGACTGATTGATGTTATGACTCAAGAGACGCAGCAACCGCTTTAGCAATGAGATATTCTTGCAAAAAACACCACCATCGCATATAAACGAGCATAGTTAGGTCACGCATACAGATTAATGATGAGTCGCATAGAGAACCGACAAATACGCCCATAAAGGAGTTGATAAAAGCATGGATGCTATCACTCCACCTGCCCTTCTTTGCTCATGTTAGGCAGAGTACGTCATCGCGCTCCTAATGCTGACGTAAAAATGTGTTGACAGAGAAGCAGTTTAATCAGAAATCATAAGCGAAATACCGCGATCTGTAGCAATGCCAAAAAAGATGACGCTGAAGTGGCGAAAGAAGAGAAGAATTTTTAGTGACACGGTCATCAATCTAATCAATGGCACAATTCAGCAATAGCTAGCACTATAAAGCGACACAGCAGAAAACTGGACATTGAGTGCTGCGATTTATTATTGCATGTTGATTTATTTTCAATAACGCTTCTTTATAACATTGCAAAAGTTCGCTTATCGCTCAAGTGAAACGGTAAAAGATTTAGCTGCTGTGAAATGCAGAACGACTTGAGTTCAAAAGTTGCTTGAGTCATTATGAAAAGAGGATGGGAGGCGGAGGGGGGGGGGGGGGGGGGTGCCGGCCAAGTGACAATTCACGACGTTCAAGTAGATCGGTAAAGAAGTCAACTGTAAAGGAGATGAAGCTATACCTGCATAGCTTTGATGTTGAGCGAGGCAAGGATCGCCTCTTTGTCGGCCAATGTTGGGTCTTCGTTCGGATTAGGAATACGTGCCGACACAATAACGCACATATCGCACAGGTTGATGTTCACTGCGCGAAGATCTGCCCTCGACAGAGGTGAACCCTAAAGGTGATATGCTGCACCTTTATCCCTCACAATTTTTCAATAGATACAGTCATACTCGTCTTTCAGCTAATATCAGAAAAAACTGAGAGATCCAGTTTATAATGTTACGCGGTTTGCATATATATAAGTTCATAAAATGGTTTCCAATACACAAAGACAATGTGCCAGAGGAACGATCCGTCTTTCCTCTCCTTTGGCGAAGTGATTCGATCTTTTTTCTTACATTTAGAAAAGAAATCAAAAACAAAAGCAGAAAGCACTAGAAAATGAATTCAGCAGAAAGCGATACATTGATATTGCATATAAAGACGAGGAAATGCTCCAAAAGATGTAATAAAGTGATGAAAAAGTGAAACTTTGAAGTGCGCATAAATTTTTTCGCGCAGTTAAATCAATTCTCGAAATGCGACGCAGACTTCAACTGGACGAATGAATGCGTCTTTAGATGTAAGACTGAATTTATTCACATTCAAAACAGTGAAATATAATAAAGTCAACTGTGAGTTTAAGAAACGGAAGCTTTTCTATGGCTTGGTAAGCTCTAGTGAACAATTGCTAGATTTATTTAGTTTCAGAAAATAGCTCAAGAAGAAGAAGACTGAAACAAACATTGAGGATGGAAATTTTCGGCAGATTGTAGAGCGTCTTCCATTCCCTTCTCAGATAGTCTACGTCGCCAACGATGACCACATGCTTCAGCTCATGGTAGTGGAAGTTGGATGCACGTAATGGCATTACAAAGTTTCGTAAGCCAATGAGTGGTGAGTCACGGTCGGCGAATAAACACACCACCACATGACCGTTCAGCACTGTCATTGCTGCTTGATGTCGATCCTGCACGATCAAAAGAATGCTTCTGATTGGCTGTTTCGAATGTCACAGAATCAGCCACATACGCATATGCAACTAGCATAAACTAACTTCGAAGTTGCCAGGTCAAACTTTGAGGGAGTGAGGGGAGGGGAAAGGGGGGATGTCTTGAGCCATGTCCGCCGGAAGAATTCCATCCATAGGTAGTTGAAAATGTCGGAGGTGTTGATGAGTAGATTAAATATATAACTAACATGAGTTTACTCCTCGAATTACGGAAGATTCTAAAGAAGTTCATTAAATGCCTCGACATTCGCACCTTCCTTTTAGGATCAAAACTTCCGATTTCTCAAAAAGCGAATCAACAAAGTCCCAAAGCGTAATCCTCGGGAGCTTGACAGCGATCCATCAACTCTAAAAGCTGGTCACTCGCCTATGCAAGAAGGCCGAAAGCATTTATCTCTGTTCACTTCCTATTTAAAGTTGTACAGCTCAGCACGGCAGGAGTGGACATATCGGATTTGATGCAAGCATAAATCGTTTTTATTTACTTTAAGGCAAGGCCGACATACTTATCCCCTCCCCATTTTTATCACATCACTGCGAAGATTTCTCTTCTCTCCCCTCTTTCTTCCCTTATCATCTTATTAGTGGGTCCTTTATTACAATATGCTTCACGTTTCAGATTCGATTGCACACAAAACAAACTTTGGAGAAGCTTCATCTTAAGCCGATATTTTGCTATGAAAGGCATTAAAATTTCCATTCGTAGAGAAAGGAAACCCAATGAGCTGCACAAAGAAATGTGTTCGGATCATGAAATCCACTCTATGCAAACGTCTTTCCTACACAATAAAATCCCTTATTAGCACATAATCAAATAGGTCCGAATTCAATGCCCTTGGGAGACAACTGAGTTCAGCGGCAAATAGAAAAATTATCAGTGTTAATATAAGANTTGTCTCCCAAACTAAAAGTTCAGCGGCAAATAGAAAAATTATCAGTGTTAATATAAGACTCATTTTAAACCGTTCTTCAGGTTTTTGATTCAAAGCCTTCGCAATGACTAAAAAATGACTTTTATTCTGCTTCGTCTAACTCGAGGCTCATCTCAAAGTGCGTGGAGTATACCTCTAAACACCGAAATAGTATTTCACCACATAACTTAATAGTATTATGCACTAACAAGGACGCATTCTTCGAGTGTTCTTGCAGGACACCAATGGAACATTCCAGTGCTGTCATACTTCATGTCCTGTTGCTCGAACTCCTTCATGATCTCGATGCCACGACCATCAGGTGGAATGCTCATCGAATTCTTACGGCCATTTGACGGCCTGAAGTTGATGCACGAATGTTTCGTTCTGCTTAGCTGTGTGTTGACCACTATGCCTACGGCATAAAAAATGGGCATAAAATATACAAGAATGAGCACTCTTGCAGATGAATCACCCATCGTGATGCGACACACATTTCTTATGCGATGAAGCGATATCGCACAATCTGCCAATAAATTCTGTCTTAAAGGTGGTTTAAAATTGGGAAGCAGCAGTGCACAAATATTCTTTTGAAATCCCAATCCTGGGCAAAATTTCTTTAATTCACCCTCTCCTATCCCTTGCCGTTTCAACTGCCCCTGCCGATTACAGCTAGCTGTGAGGATACCATCGCTCCCTGCCAAATCTACTGCAAAACGTGCTATCGCTAATTTGATTTATAAATCGCAATTTGCCATTACAAAGGTAACAAATTCTTTCAGATGGATGAAAGGGTGCAACTGCAATTTTGTATGCAATTTTGNNNGAGGTGGAGATGTAATGCGTTCGGATCATAAGATGTGAGCACACTCTACGACACTTCTGCTCCATCGACTCTCTCATTTTGCATCGCAAAAAAGAAAAACATCTGCTAGAGTGCGCAAATTATTTGTAAACTGATAAACAAGTGCAGGAAAAACGAATCAAATTCAAACGACTATAAAGTTAGCGAACAAATAAAGTTAGCTTCACAAAACGAAAGCATTCGTTGAGAATAACAAACACGCAGTGTTCCACAAAAAAAGACGTTGGCTAGCAAACGAGATTTCCATGCGAGCAGGCACCGCTAATTTTTGAAATTCTTCCGGTTATCACTTTATAAACCGGTGCTCTACAGAAAGGGATTTGTAGTCATCGATGAAGAGCGACAACGAAGTGCCTGAGGGGATCTTCGTTTGCGAAAACAATTTGACTCAAAGATTTTGAGTGGCATTCTGAAAATGAACTATCTGTCCGTAACAATTCCAGCACATAACAACTCCGGTACTGAATAGCATCAAAGATTGATTTCGGGATTTTTCCAAGGCAACTTTGAGTCAATGACATCTTAATTATGATAAATGTCTCAGTTTCGTTGCCCTCAGGTAGCGATCTTTGAAAGTAATATTTCTGTAGTATGCAAACTTCTGAAAGTTCATATGCAAACTCACAAAACGTTTGCACAGTAGAGTAGCCACTTGACTCGCAACCAAATTTACATTAACAATGACCACTCCATTGAAAACATTGCTCAAACGAGCTACACAGGTTATCTGTGACTCAAAGCTCCTCATTTGTTGCTTGCTAAAACTGCACTTGCACGGGACCACCATCGAAAATGACCTACAGCCACAAGTAACTCTGTCAACAGGCGCTCCAATCTGACCTGACCATGTGTTCACACCCTGACCAGCCGTATACTGTTGGAATCTCTGGCTTGCATAACCGAACCTAATGTCATGCAATCAGCAGCAATGGAATTTCTAGGCTTGCACAATTCACAAAGAAAGCAATATGCGAAACAACTTTCTAGCTACGCGTCTCGAACACAAACTCGGCACATACGAGATAAACCGCTCATCACTACCTCACAAGCGTATGCCATGCCAAAATGTTCATAAAGATGCCTGAACGGAGCGTCACCACCCAGAGTTTCTGACCAGCCAATGAAAGCCCTGGCATAAAGTAAATTCTTCACTTTGACTTGACCATGTCTTTGGGACTAAAAGTGAAAACTAGAGCAGCATAAATACTTTGAGTGTTCCAGGAGAATTCACGTAAGAACAAGAACAATCCTTATTTCCGCTCGCATGAATACTCATGGGAAGGGAAGGGGAAAGGGAGGGAAGGATCTCCCTCTCTGCAGCGATTTGCAACAATGCACCAAAGTTGCTGTGCATCGACCTGGAGCTATCCCAATCGACGGAATTCGAATTGCTCAACGGACGAGTGATATACCTCAAAACATGTTCAACGAGGCTGCGATTATTTCTATACTGGGACAATTGCGCCATTTAGAACTCCAAGGTGGCCGATTGAGTTCTGCATTTCATTCACGGAAGAAACTATTTATCGACTCTGCCATAACCCACTTTCCGCATTCTTCAAATTCCGACCTGACTGCTCAGAAGGCAACAGGCAACAGCAAGCGAACGATCCAGCATCCAGCAGCAAATATCTCGCAGCTCCACGAACGAACGCTATCTACATTGCAGTCAGTGTTGTGGCCCAACGAATGTCCACGACACAAGCTGTGGCCACAGGTAAGGGTGTGCCATTCGTCTGACGCACTACTTACGTTTGCTCGCAAGCTTTAAGCAGTGAATAAATATTCCTGGTTCCGGCACTATCCCAAACACTCCCAAAAGAACACTCAACTTTCCAAAGAACAAACTGCTCATTACTGTGATACCCACAAAAGATATTCGCAATCCCATGCGAAATTTCTCCCAACAACTAAAATCTTCAAACGCAAATCGCCACTCCTGCAGAGTGTATTATGGCGACGTGGTGTCTGTTTATAAGTCAACACGTCCCCAACCACATATCATCTGGAACTAGGCTAATACCGTCCCCACCATGCAGCCGACTTTCTAAATCCGGCTGATGCATCAAGTTCGGAAGGGTTGCAAGCAGTAATGTGCGATAGAAATTTGCTCCCAATTTATATCCGACCAGGTCGCATTCTACTTGCAATCGGATTGAAAAAAAGTGAAACGTTTGATTGTGATAAAGTTGTTTCCGATACTTCGTTGTCAGAAATATCTCAGTTTGCTCCTCTTCATTGCCGCCACGAACGTCATTTCTAGCTCGCCAAAATGACTGCAGCACAAACAGTATTCTGCAGTACTCAGTTTTGTGCCCTCACTCCGCCATCGTCCAAACTGCTGCTCAGTCGTTTCGACCTTTGCGCTATTGCTGCTCTTGCGCTTTGAATGTTCCATTCGCGCGGACTGTCACCTTACTGATGTTTTGATCGTTATTGCTGCTCAGGCTCACATAGTTATTGTATGTTTCCCCACTTTCCTATGCTCAAATCGAATGGAACAAATATAAGCCCTCCGTAAACTGTATGTGCGAAAGGTTGCTTCACCTCGAATTTCAATAAGTGGTTGTGCATGCTGCCTATTTGCCGTGAATTTATAAATAGCTTTGTGAAGGTGAAAAAATTAAAAAAATTAAATTAAGTAACTGAGGTAATTAAATAGCTGTAAAACGTATATGCTTCTCATGCTAATTCATTNNNTAGCTGTAAAACGTATATGCTTCTCATGCTAATTCATTCGGAATGCTTTTCAAATTTGTTCGTAACCGACCGCCCGCTGAATGACATGCGACCGATCTCGAAATATATGTGTATTTAGGTATTCATAGCTCCTTTCAAGTTGATCAATTATGCTGGAAATTGGTTCAGTTGGTAAAACCATATTACATTCAGTTGCCATATTTCAAAGCTCTAGCTTAATCGGCTTTTGATCAGAAAATACCACAAAAATACGAATGAACAGAGAAGACGGTGCCGCAATACACTTTGCAAAAGTAAATTGGAGCAGCGCGAAGAAAACAGATTTTTGAATAGACAATATGGGAAGCAATCACAGAACAGCGCTCGCAGNAAAGAAAACAGATTTTTAAATAGACAATATGGCAAGCAATCACAGAACAGCGCTCGCAGAAGAAGAAGGCCGTTTAATGAGGACAGATGGGGTTGATAGTTGTGGCGCGACATCGACGCCAATTGCATTTGCAATGGACAAATTTTGACGAGAATTGAAGGAAAATTGCGTTTACCACTCAGACAGAGCAATGCAATATGCTAATGCATGTAAGCTTCTCTAAATCCTTCCCTCCATCTCCTGTGGAAACGTTCGTGGCGCAAGTGTCGGGCTCTTGCTAGCAAATGTGCATGTTGATAGCAATTGGACTATTGCTTGAGCGTGAAATGTGCATCGAATAGAGTGCTGCTACACACTAACTATGGATGCAAGAATGCAAGTGTTTACATCAGCTTTTGTATTTCGTATGCCAGGCGAAGTGAGTGCGAGCTGGCGATAGGTTGTTCTCCACTGAAATACCCAGTTTAGCGCTAGTATAGACATGAGGTTGCATCTCCCAATTCCTCTCTTCCTCTTCCTCTATGCCCATTAATGCAGCTCAGCTCCTTGCAGAGAAAGCTTTGTTAATTTATATGGGACTTTTCTCAACTCGTCACAGATATAGCCAGATGACGAGGTTATTCGGAGCAGTGAATAGGATATGCAACAGGCGGTGGTCTCGTAGAACATGTTCACCTAATGGTGTGTGCAGAAAGGAAAATAGAACAACACTTTCCACACTTGCTGACCAATCGAGAAATTATTGACCTAAACAGTATTTCCACAGACCTTCAGCTACGAGGTTTTCCAAAACTCTTCAAAAAGTTTCTCCCCGGGTGTTTATTTCATCGTTTAAGCGTACAAAAATACGCTTACGATATATATATACGCGAAAAATACGCTCGTGGTCTGCGCTCACGACCTTTCTGCGATACCGAGTTGAGGACTCCTCCTAAATCGGCCTCTGTTATTTGCCCAGAAATCCGAATATTTGATTCTACGTTGTTTTCACATGCTCACAAGTTTGTCTTTACAGAAGACTGAGTTGTTCAAGTTGGCACACATCAGTATATTTTTCAACGAACAGTTTCTCTTGATGCTTCCTGAGAAAGGCAAGGAAATACAAAGAATTAAGCACGAGCTGGGTATTCAGAAGTGGCCAGATTCGTCACTCAAATACACAGCTATTACTTACGAATGAAAATGAAGTAGAAGTACCTCTGATCCATTCGTCTGAATTGCAGCGCCGAATCGACGGTCGCGTTAAGCATTGGTGTAGCGCGCGCTGAAATCAAACGTTCAAAACAGTCACAGAAGGAAAGGTTAGAGGCGGAATTGATGAGAGAGGACGCGAAGCAATCGACGGCTACAGTGGACGAGCATCTAACGACGCGTTCACATCGCAAAACCACGTGCACACCTTATGTCCAAGCAACGGTCTTGCTTTTCACTCAATGTTGATGTAATTGTGGAATACATCCAGAATGCGAATATAAATGCAACTTTCTTTGGCAGAGGTAAAACATAGGGGAAGAGCGGTGGTGGTGGTGATGGAGTGAAGATGCTTAAAACCAGGAGTCTTGATGAGCGATTTCAAAATCTTCCCACCATTCCGCATATAAAGCGTCACATTTTAATACCTTGCAGCATTTATCACTAAGATACGAGTGAGCGACACGCCCGCATAATGTCTGAAATTCAGCACTAAAGACCTACTGCATAAGGAACGAGAAATTTATGGCATTAATGACGGCAATCCTCGTGCGCGTTAATGGTCATTGACGAGTCACTACTGCAAAATTGCTGCTGCTCGTTGGCCCCGCAGAAAGTGAGAAGACAAGGAAGGGAAG